>JARFXV010001099.1:205000-262500 GCA_031761425.1 Cosmopolites sordidus | reverse complement strand
TCGACTCCATATTCTTCTGTATTGATCGTCGTCCGTTAGAATAGTTGGTGAAAGAAAGACCTTTCCAGTTTTTTTTATATTTAAGTCATGTCAGAATCTAGCGATAACAATTGTTTCGACACACAGTACCTTTTTCAAATACAAATTATGTTAACAGTAAAAAAAGTAATTATAACCTAAACTGTTCATCGATATAGTAATACCATAACAGATAGTGGGGAAATCCGTTTTTTCAACGTCTGAGAGGGCAATATAAATTTAATAACAGTAAACCATTCAAGTCTAGCTGGTCATTTAGCAAAATATCCAAATTTTTCCTTTAATTAATTTCTAGGCTCTCTAAAAGATTTTTTTGATTTATTTTCATTATGTAACATTTTAAAATTATCATTGAAAGTATGATTTTCTGACATTAACTGGTTAGCATAATGAGAATTATTTTGTTGTTTAGTATAACTTATTTTATGTTCATTGAGCCTAGTACAGAAAGATCTTATTGTTTGTTCAGCATAGACATTTGGACGCCGGTCGCGTTGGTTCGATTCCAAACTGGTTGGAATCGAACTGGTTGTTTTTCTTTCTTTCTTCGGTCTGTTTACTTCCTAAATGTTTGTGATTGTTTCTAGGCAAGAGTGTAAAATCCGACTACGAATTACCCCTCAGTCAAGGCAGTTAAAGGCTGGGTAAAGCCAGATGACTTCTGAAAAATATTCTACGTTGGTCACTCGCCAGTCGGTAGGTTTCCTGATAGACTTATGGGTAGGCACATAACCAAGGGTTTATTGGCTGAGGGGGGTGCTAGCCTGGGTTTGTCGGAAGCTCATGACCGTGGTTCGGAACCCACGTTAAGCTGTAGGTTCAGTCGCTAAATAGCCTATTTGTTGATACGCCTCTAACCCCAACACTTTACGTTTACATTTTACCTTTACTTTTGGACACCACCCGCACTCAAATAAATTCATGATTTACACAGTTCATTTGTTTGTGTTTTATTGTGAAACCAGGCGTAATAGTTGAAATAAATGGTTTTTCAAATTGAGCTGTTTTTTAAATTCTTGAATAAAACACAGAATTTGCGTTGATTTAAAAAAACTTTTTAAACTCGAAGAGATTTACCATTAAACACCAAATCACTTTTTGAAACTTCTCGACTCGCGTTTCGCTAACCATCATTAGGAGATGATTTAATTTGATTAATCAAAGAAGTTTCGTTCGGGAAGTTTCAAAAAGTGATTTGGTGTTTAGTGGTAAATATCTTCGAGTTTAATGTTTCACAACGAAGGTTCCAATAGAAGAATTGAAAAACTTTTTATTGATAATTGAAATACAATAAGGACATTATCTGCCAAATGACGATCACTTGCAACTACACAGCCTTCCACCCTTTTGACAAAATTTCGGATGACATTTTGGCATAACCGTGACTCTATCTCACCAATGACATGAATAATTTCATCTTTCAGATCAGATCATGTCAGAATATTATTTGTTTTTTATGATTTTTAAGCAATTCGGAGTAGACATAAAACACAGGTCAACAATTTAAAACTTTTTTAGGTAACATTGATGACAATAGGTGTGTATGAAGTATTTTGTAGTCCTAAACCCGAAAATGATAACTAATTACTGTAACACGTACAGTTTTTTTTCACAGGGGGCCGGTGGTAGGGAAAAAAGAAGACGACATATTTTTACAATCTAATATTTATTTAATATACACATGTAAAACGTATTAAATCTATGCAAAGACATTACTGAGGATTAGGTAAATAAAAAATATATTACATGAGATATACAGCGACAAAAACTTTCACTTTTTCCTCTTGTGTTCTGTAGCATCTTATCATCATCATTATCATCTCTTTTTAAAAACCAGCAGTAGTCGCCCAACATAGATCGGTTCCAAAGTCTCTGGTATCTTGCCTTCCATCGTCCTGATGTCCCGGTGAAACCTCGATACTTGTTCGTCGCTTTCTTCACCTAGATTGATCGGAAAAAGCTCCAAATGGGAGTATAAAAATGCATTTTAAAGGAAATGCGACACCCTAATATTTTTTAGGCTTTCAAGAGTTCATCAATGAGGTTTAATAACGTTTTCATCTTTTTTGTTGCCCAGAAATCCTTTCACTATACGTACAAAGCCCTTCCAAGCTGCCAATTCATTTTCATTTAATTTTTCTTGGAAATGGAAATCACCTAGAAACTTTTTTATTTGAGGTCCAATAAATATGCCTTCTTTAAGTTTTGCATCACTTAATTGAGAAAATATTTCTTTTAGGTACCTGAAACCAATAGCTTTTTTGTCCATGGCTTTGACAAAGTTTTTCATTAGTCCAAGCTTAATATGGAGAGGCGGAAGAAGCACCTTTTTTGGTCTTGCTTACTGTAATGTTCTACTGTTGCCCTACTGTCCCGTAGACACAAAAAAAAAACAGCAATACTTTGTAAAAACCCCGTGAAGTCCTATCAATGTACCTATCAATTTTAAATCCGTACAAATATCGCACTGATACTGTTCATATTTAACGAGATTTAGTATGGTTGCTGAGTTGTCAGAGTTTTCTTTTATTGTCACTGAACGGGCCAAAGGAGTAGTTGGGTTTTTGTTTCCGTTATGTATTTCGATGAATCTATGAAAAACTTCGGGAGGCCATTCGGGAAGTACATGTTCCATATTAAGCTCATTCATTAAACCATCAGTATAACAACAGACAGATAGCGAACCTTCCATTTTATAAAAACTTAAAATTACATTCCGTTTTCGATAAAGTGTAGTACTTGCATTTTTATCTGACAGGTTCCACTGTTGGAGTCTAGAACCAAGGACTTCCGATTTTCTTTTTGACAATCCCAGGTCACGAACCAAATCATTTAATTCTTCTCGAGTTATTAAGTGAGATTCACGGGTAGTTGTTAAACACAACTGGTGTTCTCAGGAAGTTCAGCATTAGAATCCCCGGAAAACATGTTGTCCAGATTTAAAGGCGCAATCGATACCGATAGTTTCTGGCTACGATAGGCTGGTCTAAGTGCAGAAGGCAAATTTGGGTACCGGATTTTGTCCCTTTACTTTTTTGAAATCCTTTCTGTTTTAGTAATACAAAAGTAGCAATCATTTACATGGTCAGTAGGTTCTCTCCACACCAAAGGAACAGCAAATGGCATAGATTTTTCTTGCGATGCATCCACTGCACCAAATTTACGTGACAACTGACACAGCAAACATGAGGAGCCCAACTTTTATCTTTATCTCAAATTTAGCACTTAAAATATAAAAGAGGTTTTTTTGACTTCCTCGGATATAGATCTAGCTTGTGACTTGAAAATAAATTGCCAGCGTATGTAACAATACTTATCCGCTGGATTTTTGTGAAATCGACGCCTAGAACTTGATATTTTATATAAAATCGACTTAAACACTTCACTGTACTGTAAACGAGACAGAAAGAAGCTAAACTATAGAAAATAATAAAACTGCCCTTAAAGGTTCATCGAATACTATGGAAATATCCCCTCTACGGTCTTGTGGTAATTCCTACATTGTCCAGTCCAAAAACAGGTACAAATAATTTCAATTATCCCATAATATAAAGAAAAAGCAGGTACTGAAAACGGGACGTGCTAGTCCATTTCTGTGAAAAGGTGTTTTAATAACTTCATAAATAAAACCCAAAAAGAGCATTCTCATCAATGTTACAAAAAATCATGTTGACATATGTAATATAGATAATATTCTCTTGATATACTTTTTTGATTATACTAAAGATAAAAAAAGATTAATATTTCTACTATAGTGGAAATTTTAAATATTATTCTTTGTTTATTAATTTAAAAGGAATTTCCATCAAGGATCAGGTACGTCAGTTAAAGATATAGCTTTAAGATCATCTATAATGTAAGTATTCAAAAGAAACTCCTGAAGCAAAGGTTTGGTAAAAGCAATTAAACTTACAGAATAACACAAGCCAAATTTAAAGCAGTCCTTTAAGATAATTACGTAGCACAATGCTTGAATTAGGTTTTTAGGTCCACTTTTATTTTATTTATGACTAAATAATACGTTGCAATTTAAAAGAAAATGTATTCGTAATTTCGTCGGCGTGAATTGAATCTTCGAGAACGAGACTTTCGAAATAAATCCGACGCCAAAGTTAAAGAACAAAAACGCGAAAAAATACGTTAATTAAAATTTTCACTTTGTCATTTCGTTTCGTTGGTGTAAAACGCCATATCGTATATTTGAAATTAGAAAAAAAGGGAGGGTAAAAAGGTATTAATGTGGAAAAATGGCTTTAGGCGGTCAAAAGTTTAGAGGTCGTGGCTGTATTTTTTGTTTTGAATTAAACAAAATTGAAAAATAAACAAGAGAGTGGTGGCTGAAATTTGGAAATCTCGAAAAATAATTTTAGGATGATCCACAACTTCGAACGTGTGCTTGTTACACAGTGAAGTGCTTGTTGCGCGGATAACTTTAGATGAGTTTGGGTCATTTTGAAAGACCCATATAGTCGACTACTATTTACTTTCGGGCTCGTAAGCATAGATCTGAGATTCGTCATCTGTGTAAGTTCGTATGTATTTTTTTAGCTAACGTCAATTTTACGACGATTGTTTGATCCAAAATATTCAATCGACAAATTGTTTAAATACCATACCTGTATCGATACCGCATACACTTACTCGACTGTGTAGCAAGATACCTAGTTTTATCGCCAATAGAGGAGGTATGGGATATTGGCATTCAAGGAACTCTTCCCGCAAAAAAAACATAGATCATCTAATTCGGTCCATGACTTGCAGACTTACAAAATGTTATAGTAACCGAGGTGGATCTATACATTATGAATTTTGTGCAAGAAATATAAGTTTATTTTTTAAATTTCATAGTACTGCCATGTTGTATGCAAAAATTAAAAAATTAATCCAATAACATATATCTTTCATGATGTTTTGAAACCGCAACCAATGCATTCTTTCAAAAATCCACCAAATACACAACTAAGCCTTCTGGGTGAAATATATTTTATTTGATGATGTTATTTCATGATTTGTCCAAAAATATAACACTGTTCTGCATCAAAATCCTCCTTTTAACCAAAATGTTCAGAAAACAGAAATGTTCTATAATGTAACTTTTTTTTTGTAAAATCTGAGTTTCTGGTGAAAAAAGAGGTCTTTTTGAATTTTTGGGCATTTTCATTTCAAAATTTCATTGAAAAAGTTAAAATCGTGCAGGATTTCAAAGGTATTACGATGTATTTCAACAAGAAAAAACTGTGAGAGCGTAAATAATTGTTTCGAAGAATTAGGCTAAAAGAAGGGTGTGTTAGTTATTCCCGTTCTAGGTAATGACTTTTTCTAAATGCTTCTAAATGTTTCTAGGTAAGAGTGTAAAATCTGACAATGAATCAGGCCAGTTCGAGGCCGGGTAAGGCCGCATGCCTTCTGAGAGGTTTTCTACGTCGGTAACTCGCCAGTCAGTGGGCTTCTCGAGATATTTATGGTTAAGCACAAAGCCAATTATTGATAGCTTGAGGGAGGTGCTGACTGTGGTTTTCAGTAGCCAATGACCGTGGCTCAGTTGCTGATGCGCCTCTAACCCTAAAAGGTTACTTTACTTCAGTTTTCGTTTGTCTAACTTTCCTCAAAAATGGATTCTCAAAAATTTAGATTCGGACTCAGCACACGTCAAACCATAGGAATCAGTCAATATTTCTCACGGGAGCAAAAGAACAAAATATAATAAAACACGAATTTCAAAATGTCCTTTTTTCTAACTAATTTTTCTAAAAAATGGTGTATTTTACAATTTTTCTGACTTCGTATTTTGACTCAGCACACTTAAAAATTCGGACTTGAAAACATAAGATTTAGGCAAAATTTCTCAAAGGAGCAAAAAAATATAATAAATAAGAAATTAAAACATACGATTTTCAGATTTCGTTGATCACATTCAAACTTATTTTTCTCAAAAGTGGTACATGATGGTACCATTTTTGGTACAATGGTACATCATAGGTATCAGTCAAAATTTCTCTCGGGAGCGAAAAACAAAATAAAATATAACACGATTTTCAAAATTTCCGCTTCTTCAATTTCAAATTAATATTTCCCAAAAATGGTGCATTATGAAATTTTTCTGACTTCGTATTCAGACTCAGCACACTTAAAAATTCGGACTTGAAAACATAGGAATTAGGCAGCATTTCTCAAAGGAGCGAAAAAAAAATAGATAAATAAAAAATTACAACATAGGATTTTCAGATTTCGTTTGATCAACTTCAAACTGATTTTTCTCAAAACTGATGCATGAGGGAATTTTTCTGACTTTGAATTTGAACTCAGCATACTTGAAAACATAGGAATCTGCAAAAATGTCTTATTTGAACGAAAAAAAAGTTTTTTTTTGCAGAATAGCGTAATTATTGAGTTAACCGCGATAGATCAGACGCTCGTCCTGTATTTTGGAGCATTTTTCGAACAATTTTTCGAACAGCACAGTGTTAAAGTTAAACTTTCATTAACTGAAGGTTATGAAATGTTAATCTCAGCAGATGTTATGTGAATTCGGGGAGATGATTTTGCTTTAACGACTTCATACAGAACTCTAAAACTGATTATATAGGTCGATCGTTTTTTAAGATGGTATGACTATCCGACAGAAGTTTCATATCATTTTGCTTGTTAAGTTATAAATTATAGTTAATTAAGAGGGTTGCTATTTATGTATCTGAAATAATAAATAAAAATAAATATTTATCATTGAAAATAATTTTATTGTATTTCAAAATATTCTCCGCGATCATCGATACGATTGCGGTTGTGGTATCTCTAAAAGATGCATTTTGAACGCATCAATCACTTCTTCTGACGTGGAAAATCGTTGACCATATAGTTGATTCTTCACGGACGGAAACAAAAAGAAATCATTGGGTGTCAAATCAGGGCTGTTCGGGGGATGACCCATCAATTCGATATTTTGATCGGTCAAATACTGAGTTGTTCGGTCCAATGTGTGAGAGCTTGTGTTGTCATGATGAAGAATGAACCTGCGTCGCTGGTTGTTTTTTCTTATTTGTTCAAATGCTTCTGGCAAACAAATGCTTGTGTACCACTCAGAATTGACCTTTCTACTCTAGTGGCACTGTAGCCACAGTGCCCCTTTATCCTAAAAAGAGAGGCGACCATTTGCTTCTTGTGCGAATAACTTTAGATGGATTTGGATCATTTTGAAAGACCCATACAGTCGACTGTTGTTTACTTTTGGGCTCATATGCATAGATCCAAGATTCGTCACCTAAGAATATATATTACATAGCTTTTGACGCACCTCCATTAATTTTTTTGAGCATTTCTTTGCACCAATCGACATGAGCCTTGTTTGACTGATATTTTTTGAATAATGCGGAAATTAACGTGCCCAAATCTTTTTCACGGCTAAATGTTCATGTAAAATCTTATGTATGCTTGTGATACTAATACCCAGGGATGCCTTAATCTCACGGTATGTCACATGACGATCTTGCTTTATCACAACAACCAATTTTGAACGATCTTCTTTAAATTCATTGAAACGATTGAATTCACTAAACCAGTGATATATAGTGGTTTTAGGTGGTGCTTCATCGCCAAAAGTCGAAGTGAGTTGATCGATGCACTGTTATTTGAGATAATCCATGTCAAAAGTCGGAGTAAATCATTACACGAAAATTTTCAAAGGTTAATTCAATTTTTTGACTAACATGAAATTTTCAAGTCACGAAACAACACAAATAGCGTCCGCATGACAAGACGTTTTGAGTATGTATTACAATGTCAATAATCGTAAATCGTAATCAACAATGTCAAACTTTAGGATTTATATGTTAGATGGCGCCTAGAAACACCATTGTTGCCAATTCCAGATACATAAATAGCAACCCTAGTATCCTAATTTTTGTGGGCGATTTTTTAAAGTGTATAAATTTTTAATTTGCATTAAATTTTATCTAAAAAACCAAATTTCTTGTGCTGATGCATTGGAAATATTAAAAAAGTGTTACGGAAATAAAACTAGCTAAAAAAACAATGTATAAAAGTTGTACGGGAACTTCACTGACGGTAAAAGTTGTCAAATATCATTTAAGCATTATGTGTCATTTGGGTGAGTCTATTCTATAAAAAATTCTAGATTTGTAACAAAACAATTCATGAATTTTGCATCGAGGTGACGTACCATTGTACACCGCAATATGTTGTCATTTTTTCGCCAAAAATCGAACAAATTTCGTTTCACAAACGACATATTTACCAGATGTGGCACACTGCAACTTTTTTCTCTTCCCTCGATGGAAGAAATCACTTCGTGGGCGACATTTTGAATCCATAAAGGTCATTTGAGAGAGCTCACTGGCCGCTTTGAAGGAAATGCGAAAAATCAAGTTTAAAAACTATTACGGAGGGTGTAAAATATGTATTGCAGTGAAAGACACCAACTAAATTTTGGTGAATATATAAATACTTTGAGGTTTTATTCAAAAAGTTAGAACTAGTTTTTACCAATAATTCTTTACATCATTTTAAAAGAAAAATCTCTTTAAAACACGAATCCATTAACGTAACATAATCATAATTTCCGCGAAAACCAGGCCAAAACTTTTTATATATTTTTATAACCTTTATATATTTTATAAATATGTTTATAACCATTCATTCAATGCCTTTCAGCATAAATTTGGTTTTTTTGATTACAAAATATAAACTTACACATTATTGTCATTTAATGTCAAAGTTTAAATTACTGGCACTCATTTTTCACACTATAACACGTATTAAACGATTCACTTCACATTAAGAAATACATGATCAATTGTTTTATTAAATTTACTGTTCGAAATATCCACTATCCTATTTCTCGTGAAAAAAACTTCGTCGGTTGACAATCTATTGAACAAAAAATTTGGATTCCTTTGGTTTTAAAAACAATTCATGACATTCAAAAATCAAAAAATCTCGTTCGAAAATCATCATGTTCACCCGATACGGCACAGTGTAACTTTTCCCGGTTCCCTCGATTGAAGAAACCACTTCGTGGTTTCACAGAAATCAAGTATAAAAACTATTTCGAAGACTGAAAAATATGTATTGTAGTGCAAAAGATCAAATAAATTTGGATGAATAAATAAATAATTTGTGTTTTATTCAAAAAGTTACCTTACTGTTTGATCATGGTAGTATATCACAGATTTCTTAACGTTTAAAGAAGTAACATTATTTATTTTATAGATTCAAAACATAATACTTAATAATTATATTAAATTATTTTATCCTAAAGTTTTTTTCGATATATTATATACAGACATAAAAAAAATTATGCTAAAATAGCCTTTTTATGGATCTCAAACATAATACCTTCCGAAACTCAAACAATCTAATTTTACACAAAATTCCCAATTAGCCTTCAATGTAAACGCGGGTAAATATTCTCCATTTCTTGCCGCTTCATTACCCTCCCTATTCAATTCCCACTCCGTGCCGAACGAACACATTTAATATTTCGAAAGTAAACGCTTTATTCATCCATATTCTTATACGGAATCAATCAAGGAGGGATTACTTGCTTGTAAACTTCAATTAATTGAAGGCGGATTTGGTTGCGCGTTCTCCACGTCAGAACTTTTTCCATTCTCTTTTTCTTTTCTGCGAATTTAAAGATTTAATTTCTTGTTTACTAACAAAATATGGATCCGGTCTTATTTAGAAGTTCAGATTTTGATTATATTATAAAGTCACTTTGAAAACGAAAAATCTTCTTACATTAACATTTATTAGCTTTGCAAATCAATGAAAATAATAATACGTTAATAATAATCAACGTCAAAATTTATTTATTTCAATAAAAAGCAGAAAGATGTGAAGACCAGAGACTAAAGGATAAAACCTTGCAGAGGGATTATACTAAGAATATTTTGCTATATTCCATTAAGGAGTTTTCGGAAATAGTGTTGTTTGACTGGAACTAGTTTTTATCAATGATTCTTTACATCATTTTAAAAGAAAAATCTCCTTAAAATATGAATCCAAAACGTAAGTCATTAACATCGTCGTATTTATTTGAAAATAAAATGTAGCATTTTTATAGCGATTCATACAATAGGTTTCAACATAAATTTGATTTATTTTTGAAAAAAAAAAAGAAAGTTACACATTATTTTCGTTTAATGTCGAAGTTTAAATTAGTAGCACTCATTTTTCACGCTATAACCCTTTTTAAATGATTCACTTCACATTGAAAAATACATGATTACTTGTTTTATTAAATTAACTTTTCAAAATGTCCACCATTCCATTCCTCGTGATAAATGCTTCGTCGGGTGATAAACTGTTGAACAAACAATTTGAAATCCTTTGGTTTTAGACAATAAATCATTTACAATATTTTTGCCTGCCTGAGAAATCAGCGGATAACAGTGTTTGTACTCTTGGTGCATAATAAGGGTAATGTAAATGCTCTATGTACAATCTAATGGGAAACTCCAACTTGTTGCGCAAAACTTGCGGAGAACTTCTGGTAAACTCCTTGTCAACAAGATGTAACATTTGCTCTTCGACTTCAGAACAGAATTTTTCGCTGCCGCCAACGTTCTAAAAATTTTGAAGCTACACTACTCGCATCCAAGAGTCTTTGAGAATCTTGGATATAAGTTTGTTGAACTAGAAATCGAGCTAGGCTACGCCTAGCAACTTCGGAATTTTGGAAACTAGCACTTTCGGAACTTCTCGGTAAATAAAAAAGCATATCGTGATATCCGCGTGCAGAAACATTATTGATATTAACTGGAACTTAAATACACCCACTGACATAAAACAAAATAATTTTTGAAAAATTGTACAGTGGGCTCATAGGATATATTAAAAATATTCAAAAGAAAGGAAAATTGTTCAAATGTTTGATGACGACTGAAAAATTGGGCAATATTTACGCGGAACACAGGAAAAATGTTCCTTGTTTTTTAAAAACAATGTTTGTCGCTGTTTTGAGATTCATTCTTACATTGGCTGGTACAGGACATGATTCTCAATTAAATAAAAATGTTTTAACAATGTTCGTTAGTTTATTGGTAGTTTATTCGTTAAGTAATAACCAAGTAATATTTACTAAATATGTATATGTATGTATATGTCCAACTGTTGGACTCTTCAGTCACAGCGGACAACACTTGCAAATGCCAAATGAGATTTTGGCGAAACGTCGTGACTCTTCACATAATGAACCGATCGACACCCGGAATGATTTAAAAACATCCGCTTCGACTAAAAAATCCAACTAACGTGCACGGGTCGTTGCGCTTGTTTTTATAGGCGGCCGGCGAGTGCGCAGATTGTATCGGGGTAGTTCGGGACTATTCTTTTTTCAAAAGCGATTTCCATACTTTTGGAATGTTGCAGGCATCGTTTCGCGTATTTAGTTCGCCCCTTTCTTCTAAAAGCCTCTTTCTTTTAAATTTCAAGGGATTCTCTGATTTATCGAACCTTGTAGTTTTCAATATTCGCTATTTCCTTGACTCCTTTGACTCCTTCTAAAACTGATTTTATGTACTATTTGTAGATGGTACTGGAACAGAGCGGAAGTGGTTTGTTTATTGTTTAAGTTGTTTTTATGTTCTTGTATTCTGGCAACTGGCACAAGATATGCTATATACCACATGATTTTCCAGTCTAACTTTATCCTTGGGTTGTTTTAGGATATTTGTGACAGTTTTGTGCGGCTTGTAGGCTGTTCTGATCTTATGTTTTCTTAGTAGTCTGCCTATCATATCAGTTATTCCTTTTACGTTCAGTAACAGGACCTTTAGTGCATTTGGTTCATGATCCTCTGTGTTCTTCGTGTTTGGGTTTCCCGACGGCGAATAGCCCTCCTGATACAATTTTCTGAATATCCATTTTATCTAAGGGCTGTGGAAATTTTTGGTAGTTCTTCGCTTCGTGTATCCGGTAGTGTCAGTCGGAAGGATCTGGAAATCAAGGTGTTTGTTACTGCTTAGATTTGGGAAGGATGATGATGGGATTTAGCGTTGAGGTATCGATCGGTGTGAGTTGGTTTTCTCTACACAAAGTTGTCTTGTGATGAGGAGATCCAAAAATGGTGGATGAACTAACTCTTGCAACTGCTTTATTAGTTCTGATCCATCAGACAAGACAGTTCTGACATCTTCAACCTATCTTCCTTCAAATATTCTCCTGAGTACTTTTCTTTTTCGCACTATTCACGTTCTCAAATACTGAAACTTATCTGTTCTCCTTTCTGTCATACTTTCAGAGTATTTCAATTATAAAATTTCTTATCTGTCCACTCCAAATATTTGGTCTTAACTTAGTTTATGTAGAATTTTTTCTTTGTTGCATTATCCTATAATTTATTCGTGACTTTCCTTAGTTCTTTTTTTAGTTTGTGTTATAATGATAATGTTATGTACGCAAACCAGATTTCGTTTAGCAATAAAAGTTAGCTCTAGATAAAAAACAAGATATCGATGGCAATGTCGATGTCGATGTCAATTTAGATATCGAGGGGTAAGTTCAAAATCACTGTCCGTTATATTTTATATTTCACCGCCTTACTTTTAGTCACCTCTACCTAAAAATTTTAAATGGCAACCCTATCTTATAGCATATCATTTAAAAAGTCTTGAATATCCTAATATTAAACTGCGTTATACATACATACACATACATAACCCTATATATATATATATATATATATATATATATATATATATATATATATATATATATATATATATATATATATATATATATATATATATATATATATATATATATATATATATATATATATATATATATATATATATATATATATATATATATATATATATATATATATATATATATATATATATATATATATATATATATATATATATATATATATATATATATATATATATCTGGGTGGGATGTATAACTCCTGACTGCTGTTGTCTCATGTCTCCAAAGAAGTAAAAAAACTCGATGAATAAGCCATCCGACGAAAAGTCGGCGAAAATATGCCTTGTTTGACTGTGGAGAGGGACGCCCTATTTTTGGCGAGAGAGCATATGTCGGTATCCTGATGAGTCTAACCACCAACAGACAAAACATGTGCCCTCCAATGTAAGGGATGGTGGATATATCCCCCCCCCCACCAACAGTGGTTGTGTATATCTCCTGTCTACTGTTGTCTCATTGGGCGCAGTCCAAAGAAGTCAAAAAACTCGATGAATAAGCCATCCGACGAGAAGTCGGCGAAAACATGGGTTGTTTGATTGTGAAGAGGGACTCCCTAGTCGGTACTCTGATGAGTCCAACCACCAACAGACGAAACATATGAACTCCAATGTAAAGTACGAGTGCGGCTTCCTCCCAGTCAAACAACTAATCAACGCTCAATATGGCGGAAACGCAGTTTGTTGTGCGTTCCACATGAGATTGTGGAACCCAACGATCGGGGATGTATAACTCCTGACTATTGTTGTCTCATTGGACGCAGTCCAAAGAAGTCAAAAAAAAAGTCGATATATAAACATTAGGAGAAATGAGAAAGGAAGAGAGGCTCTATGAACGTGTAGTACGTTCAAAGTATTTATAGAACATATTGTATTGATAGTTAACTAAACCAAATGAACTCGAAGAAAATAACCCGACAGAATACGATATGGAAGGATCTTAACAAACGTTTCCAACAAATGATATCGAGAAACTACCTCGAAAGTAAAAAATTTAAATAGATAACATAGACGATGACTCTAGTTCTAAAATTAGTGAGATTATTTAGTAAAATTTTAAAAGAACACAAAATTCCACCCAACTGGAAAAAAAAACATAACCATCCGGATATTTCGAAAAGAAAATAAAAACACCCCTATAACTATAGAACTATAACACTACTTAATACGAGGGAAACTATTTACAAGAATAATAGCAGGCAACATAGGAGATTTACTAGACGCGGAAGACGAACAACAAGGTTTCCGAAAAAATAGGTTAACCGTGGATGGCTCTATTCATGGTCCGTCAAATCGGTGAAAAGGCATTAGAACATAACACTGCGGCTTATATGTGCTTGATAGACATTACTAAAGACCTTACGTCTTGAAAACAATGCGGGATGGAAACATCAACTAGAACTACGTTAAAGACAGCACAAGTAAAAGATCAGTTCAATCAACTTTAAAGAACAATTTAGTCTTATCTCGTATGTTTTCTCGTCTGGTTCCGAACTCACTGACTTTTTTGAAATAACATCGTAGTTTTGAAATTGCTGATGATTTCTATTGATGATGATATTCTAAAATATATAATTACTGATGATGACACGAGTCTATGCTTATGACTTCGTCAATCGCCAAGCCTGTATCGTGCTGAAGAGGAACTAAAACCGAAAACACCACATCAAAACCAGTCAAAAATCAAAGTTAACCATTTTCTCTAGTTATCATGGTATTGTCCACAAAAAGTTCATTATAACTGGTCAGTGAATAAATATTATTTAAACGGTATGGGTTATCTGCATGAGGGCGTGGAATGAATGAAAGTGGAATGAATGAAAAGTGGAATATATAAAATATTTCGAAGACTATAATAAGTATATTGCAGTGAGAGGTCATTAATTTAAAGGAAACAAAGTGGATGAATTTGAATGAATACAAAAAAATTTAACCTTAACCTTAACTTTTAAACATAGGAGTATATTCTCATTTTTGCTTTTCTACCATCATACTGGCTAGCTTTTCAATATTTGCATCTGGATTTTCTTGTAAGTACAACACATAAATACTCCTAACTCCATACATAATACTCAGCCATCCTCTCTATCTATTCTAGCCATTACTATCACCCACGATCCCAATTTTGCAACGATTCTTGCAACTCCTATATTAGTTCTGGTCGATACATCTTCAATCTTCCGTCCTTTTAATATTATCCTGGGTGCTTTTGTGTCTCATACTTCCAATCGTGTTGAAGTGAAGTTTAATTATTAAATTTCTTATCTGTCCACGCCGTATATTTAGACTTATCGTCGTTTACATACAATTTTTTCATTGATACAATTTCTTATAATAAATTCATGATATTCCTTAGTTCTTTTTTAGTTTTTGTTATAATGATAATGTCATCTATGCAAGTCATGAAAAATATTAAAAAATAAACTGTACGTTTTATGAAACATATAGAACATTATAAATTAAGGCAGTTTTGGAGTGGAAAGGATTGGCGATTGTATACCCTGTAATTTACTACCATATAATTTATAGTAGTTCATACACCATTGACTACATTGGGTATTTCACGTCTCTCTACGTCTCTATTTGTCAGGATAAACGACAATTTATAGCACCACACGTCCAACTTATCGTAAAAGCAATAAACGATCATCATCCATGTGTGGAATATAAAGTTACTATAGCGTTAGTTTCGGAAAAGAGCGCGGATGGTGAGGTAAATGCAATCGATGTCAAAATAAATGCTGCTTGGAAATGCAAACATAAATGCAAATATAATATATAATTGTAAAGATACAAATTTCGTTAATTTGTCTTGAATTATTCTTTGATCTTGTTACTTACAATCCGTTTATGCAAAAATCAACATATAATGACATGGACGTAAATTTGGAATGTGGAATATAAAGTTACTATAGCGTTAGTTTCGGGAAAGACCGCGGATGGTGAGGTAAATGCAATCGATATCAAAATAAATGCTGTTTGGAAATGTAAACAGAAATGCAAATATAATATATAATTGTAAAGATATATATTTCATTAATTTGTCTTGAATTATTCTTTGATATTGTTACTTACAAACCGTTTATACAAAAATCAACATATAATGACATGGGCGTAAATTTTATAAAAATTCTATATATCAAAATCATTTAATATCCTCAATTGATTAAACTATTATTATTATGCTATTATGCTATTATGCTATTATTTGACATTTTTTTCTATAAATTTCATGAAAACAACATTGTGAGGGATTCACAACGATATAATTCCAAATTTCAAATATCGGAGTATAATATTTTTACAGCCCCGCAATTCCCCTTAAGTTTGTAGATCTTATAGCTTCGGAGAATTCATGAAGAGTTTATATATATATATATATATATATATATATATATATATATATATATATATATATATATATATATATATATATATATATATATATATATATATATATATAAATATATATATATATATATATATTTATATATATATATATATATATATATATATATATATATATATATATATATATATATATATATATATATTTATATATATATATATATATATATATATATATATATATATATATATATATATATATATATATATATATATATATAATTTAAATAATTTTAAAAGCTCTCTTTTAGATTTTTCACTTTAAATGGTATTAGATGCAATAAAAGAAAACCTTAATTTATCATTTAATTATGTCATTATATATACTACTTAAATTATCAATGTCAGTTCTAAAATTAATTATTGTTAGCTGAAAAAAAAAAGTAAAAAATTTATAAAACATGTCAAAGTCAAAAAATACATCAACTTAACCAGCTAAAAACAGCTAAACAAAAAAATATCAGATTTTAAAAAAATCTCAACTAACAATTTAAAATTAATACTAGAACGTAAATATAGTATATTAACATATTATAGACATAGTATATTAACATATATATAGGTATGTGTTAAAATATAAATTTATACTATGTATAGGAACAATATATATTATAAAATTGTAGCTGTTCTGAGGATGATTTAATAAAAGAAACCGAAACGTTAAGAAAATATAAAAATAATAATTATTATTATAATTAACCGAAGCCCCTCCAAAAAAAAAACAAAACAATATATATATATATATATATATATATATATATATATATATATATATATATATATATATATATATATATATATATATGTATATACATATATATATATATATATATATATATATATATATATATATATATATATATATATATATATATATATATATATATATATATATATATATATGTATTCTTCTGACTGATAGATTTTGGGTTTATTTTTCTATTGAAGGTACTATTTCCTTCTAACAGTAAATTCGTAGCCTGGCAATGTCATTATCCTACTGGAGCATGTCGCTTGTCGATAACAAAGACCGCTTCAGCGTGGTCCATTGTAATTTCGTGTTTTGGCTTTAATGGTCATTACCTGATGCTCAAATAGCCCTACCTATTTGGCTATTGCCAATGAAATAACATTAAGTTGGATATTAATCAATGCCATTAAATTCAAAATCAATAGATACATTTTCATCAGCCACAAGAATTCGCATATAACAAATATATTGAGAGAAGTGCAACACCCAGTATAGGTATTTGAATCAAACTGAAATTATACACCCTGAAGCAGGTTTCAGTTTTCGTGAAATAGCGAGACGATAGGATATTGCTGCTTCCACGGTTGTGAGGACATGGATAAGATTAGAATTTATGCGAGTACGGGGTTCCAGAATACGAGGTCATCCTAGAAATCTCAAAGGATGTTAAAACTCTTATTTTACGAAATGGACATAGCTAGCATTTTGGGTCACAATTTTTCTAGGTAAAATTCCTTGATTGGATTCATTGATCACATGTAGGTGGAATTTCTGGCTTTTTATAAAAATAACTACATTTTTTGATGCTCGAAAAGTAATTCAATGAAATATATTTCTGTATATAATCAAAAACATAACATCGTAAATAAAACATCTGTATATAATGGTATCTAGAGAGTTAAACCTAAAACTTCAAACTACTAAGCACCACCACACCAAAACCAAACCGACCATAGGGACTAAAATATTAGAGTTTTGATTTATTCTGATCGGTCTTTGTCACTATAAACGACAGATATTCAACTAAAAACATAAAATAATATCGGATAGAACTAGAAGATGGTGACAATTATTGACGACACCAAACAATAAACATTAATAAATAAAAATTAAGAAATATTCCAAAACAAAGGGAATTTTTTCCCATGGTCCAGGGAAATTTGCTTAGTCGTTCAACCGCCATCAAATGTCAACAAGCGTCTCCTGAGACCGGTTTCTGGCTTTAAGCTATCATCAGTCGCGAAGTCGGAGTCAAAAACAAGTATATAATGATACCAAGAGAGATCAAAACCTTCTAAAGCTCCAAACCACTAAGCACCACTACCAACCACACCAAACCAACTATAAGTACTAAAATATCAGAGTCATGTCACAACAATATTGCCAAGTCTACATAAGACATTGGAATAGACAGACATTTCACTTTTTTATTGATATTAGTTTTTCTTTTACTTGTTTACATTATCATAATTTCATTACAACTCTTACTGGTGCCAAATAAAACTAGACACAAAATTTTTATTTGGGCGTCAAAAAATTTTATTGTACCAATTGCCTTCAAAAGTAATTTAAAAATATAAGGAACAACTTTCAATAAAATAAAGCAGTACTTCCTCCATGGGTCTGTATACATGCCTGTAGGCGATTTGGCATGCTATCGTTTAAATGATCAATTTGGACTTGTGGAATTATTTCCAATTTCTCACGAGCAGCATCTTCTAGTTCTCGTAGGATAAGAGGAGGATTGTTTCGCTTCTTGATGCGTTTTTTCAGAGTGTTCGATGGCATTCATGTTAGAGGAATTCCCTCCTCTTCAAAAACATTTTGAAGAGGAGGGAATTGTCTGGTGAAATTACTGGTGTTGTTCGATATGGAGGTGCGTTGTCATCCAATGAAAACAAATCCGTCACCCAATGCGTCTCGGAATAGACGCACAACAGAATTTAAAACTTCCTCGATATACACAGCATCAATGACTCTTCTCTCCAGGACCACTAGAAGTGTCGGTGTACCTCTCATAATACCACCCCAAAACATCATGCTCCCACCTTCAAATGGGATACGTGGTTGAGTTGTTTCTAATCGGGCTTGTCGACCTGGTGCTCTCCAAACGTTCTTCGTGAATGAGATACCAAACCAATTCTCGTCTCAACGGAGAACATCGCGTTATTCCAGTTACGACTATTATCCACCATTTCTCGAGCCCATTATAATCTTACATTTTTTGTGAAAGGGTTAGTTTAGGAACTCGTAAAGGTCTTCTGCAATGCAAATTTACTGCTTTCAGTCCGCGTGTTACCGTTTGTCGTGAAACATTTACCCCTTCAAGCTTAACAAGCTCGCTTGATAAACCACTTGTAGATTCCAGACGATTTCTGCAAGCTATCATTGACACCTGCCAGTCTTGTGCAGCTATTGTACATCGTTTTCTACCATTTCTGGGGTGATCCTTTACGTCATTTATACTTTGGAATTTTGTATGAATTTTCGATACTGCACTTTGGAAAACACCTACAATTTCCGCGATATCACTTTGATTAAAGACTGTTAAAATGAGATATCATGTTTCTAGGCATTTTTAAACAGATTGACTGAAAATTGAAGAAGAACTGAAATAATGTGTAAATATTAGTATCAACGGAATGGGCAAAAATCAAAAAACTGTTATCAGCATTGTTTTGCTATTTTCATTTAAAAACGGCCTCGAATAAAAATTTTTAGAATATTATAGGTGTAGATATCCTATTTGTAAATATTCCAAACTTTTGGAAATGTGTGTAGTTTAGCTTTGTCATTGTAAAAAACGTCTTCAATAATTTCGTTTATTCCAATCGTTCTTTGTCACTATAAACGACCGATATTGATTTAAAAACATGAAATAACATCTGAAAGAAGTGAGGTGCAAGCTCCATCAGAAAGAAAACTACAAGATAGTTTCAACGATTGAAGACGCCGAACAATAAACATAAAAAAATGAGAATTAGAACATAGTCAAAAACCATAGGAAATTTTTCCCGTGCTCCACGTAAAATATGTCCAATCCTTCAAGCGCCGTCAAAGGTCAACAAGCGTTAGTTTAAACTAGAAGAATCGTCAAAAGCATTGAATATTACTCCTATGAGTTTTTCTAAACGTTTTGCGTGTCATGAGAATGACACAAAAATAAATTTCCTTGCTTGGTAAACAGATTTTTTTTTAGGGATCAACTTCTCTAGAAGTAAGAAGAGGATGTACTACTATGATCAAAACGTAAGGTGACTATTGTTTTAAAAATTCGCTCGCTTTACGTATTGAAACAACCATTTATTTTTAAGTTGATCTTGTTGACCTCGACATCTTCCAGAAGTTTCATATCATTTCGCTAGTTAAATTAGAAATTATAGCGTCTTTTGTTATTGTTTATACAATTTTATCGGCGATTTTTTAACATTGATTTCCAATAAATTTTATCTAAAAAACTAAATTTCTTTTACTGCTGTATTAAAAATGTGTAAGAAAGTATTACGATGATGAAACAATGTTAACAAAATGTTTACATGCTACTTAAAAAATGATACAAGACTTTTAGAAAAACAGATGAGGATGAATCTCATTCTTCCTCATCTATCAGAAAAATCTTCCACTTTAACCAATGAAGAAAACATCAAAATCTAAATCCTTTACTGAGTAATCGCCGATTAAAAGCACATATCAACATGATTTTTGTAACATTGATGAGAATTTTCTTTTTACTTTTCATTTAGGTAGTTATTAAAACACCTTTCCCCAGTAATGGCCTAGCACGTTCCATTTTTAAGTACGTGCTTCTTCTCTTATATCATGGGGTTCTCCATGAAATGTTCTATTCCTATGAAATTTTACAGTACAGTCAAGTGTTTAAGTCGATTTTATATAAAATGGCAAGTTCTATTCGTCGATTTTGCTAAAATTCAGCGAATAAATTTTGTATATGCGGACGATTCATTTTAAAATGCCAAGCTAGATCTATATTCGAAGAAGTCAAAAGAGTCTATATTTTAAATTTTAAGTGCCAAATTGGAGATCAAGATAAAAGTTGGTCACGTAAAGTTAGTGCAGTGGATGCATCGCAAGAAAAATTCTATCCCGTTTCCTATTCCTATGTGTTGTGGAGAAAACCTACTGACCATGTAAGTGATTGCTACTTTTGTATCAGTAAAACACAAGGGATTTCAAAAAAGCAAAGGGGCAAAATTCAGTATCCAAATTTGCCTTCTACACTTAGGCCAGTTCCTTAGAACCAGGAACTACCGATACCGACTACGCCTTTAATCCTGTACAGCACAGGATCTGATCCACAACTTCCTAAGAACACCAGTTGTGACCCAAGATGTTTACCAAATTATTTGATACGTGACCTGGGATTGTCAGAACAAACGGAACAGTGGAATCTGTTAAATAAAAATGCAAGTGTTTCACTTTATCGAAAACGGAATGTAACATTTTCAAGTTTTTATAAAATGGAAGGATTACTATATCTGTTGTGAAATTGATGGTTTAGTGAATGAGGAACATGAATCTTCCGAGTGGTGTATTTTCATACATTCGTTGAAATACAGCCTAAAAGAAATCTTGCTTCAGAATGGAAACAAAAACCCATCTATTCCTTTAGCCCATTCAGTGACGATGAAAGAAATCTGTGACAACTTAGCAACCATTTGTGGAAATTTTAAAGCGATAGGTATATTACTAGGACTTCAAGGATGTTTTACAAAGAATTGCTGTTTTTTGTGTTTATGGGACTATAGGGCAACAAAAGAAAATTACAGCAACAAGTATTGGCTTCATAGAACTTCTTTTGAAGCTGGTACTTTAACCATAAAATATGCCTCCCTTGTTAACCGAAAAGGTGCTTCTTCCGCCTCTCCATATTAAGCTTGGACTAATGAAAAACTTTGTAGCCCTGGACAATGAAGGTAATGGTTTCAAGTACCTAAAAGAAATATTTCCTGAATTAAGTGATGCAAAACTAAAAGAACGCATATTTATTGGACCTCAAATAAGGAAGCTTCTAGTTGATTTCCGTTTTCAAGAAAAATTGTAGTAAAAGGATTCCTGGGCAACAAGAAAGATGAAAACTGTAAAAACCTCATATATGAAGTCTTGAAAGCCTATGAAATATTAGGGTGATGCATGTTCTAAAAAATGCATTTTTTACACGTCCCATTTGGATTTTTTCCAGAAAATTTGTATGCAGTAAGCGACAAACAGGGAGAGTGGTTTCATCAGGATATCAGGACGATGGAAGCAAGATACCAGGGACTATGGAGCCCATATATGTTCGGCAACTACTGCTGGTTTTTAAAAAAAGATGATGCTACAGAACACAAAAAGAAAAAATTAAAGTTATTGTCGCTGTTTAACATCTCATGTTTTTTTTTTCATTCACATAACCCTCAATAATGTCTTTGCATAGGTTTAACACATTTTACATATTTATATTAAATAAATATTAGATTGTAAAAATATGTCGTCTCCTTTTTTCCTTCCGCAGACCCCTTGTAAGAGAAAAATTGTACGTATTACAGTAATTAGTTTATTATTTTCGGATTTAGGACTACAAAATACTTTATATACACAATTTTTAGCTTCTTCCTTTTCTATCGTTTTGAGTCCACTGGAGCCATCAAGAGAGTTTGCTGGCCGGTTTATAGGAAATACCATCAAGTCAAATATAAAAGCTATTTCGAAGACTGAAAAAAAAAACGTTGAAATAAGTATATTATAATCAAAGGGAATTACTTTGAGCCATAAAAAAATTAATTTCTATTATTCTCCTAACTTGGCACCGTTGGAATACAAGCTTTTCGTATGGACACAACTCAGCTTTCAACTTTTGCCATCAATAACAGAAAATGCTATAAAAAGCGATAGAAAATCTTTTAATAAATATGTTAAATCATTTTCGAGCTAAAATAAATAAGTTTTTTTCGGCAAAAATAAACGGCGGAAATTAAATTTAACATCTTTAAGATTTATTCCGAAGTCAAAAACTTCAGACGTTTAAAGGTAATTTTTAATATCTCTAGAAAGCCGTCCTGGTCGTTTCACTTTTCTTTTTCTGGAACGGTTATTTCGCGTTCAACGTGGGAGTGGGATTTAAAGACTCTTTTTTAAATAACCTCAAAAAAACGTTTTCCAATCTGCTAAGGACATTATTTCAAATAATTTATTAACTAACTTGCGAAGCACAGAACATGGAAAAAATGCTACGATCATTAATGGGATTCCGATTCATTTAAGGGATTTATTGAAGTATTTTGATTATTTCCTTCGAATATACATATGTTATAATAATGAATTAGTCAAATAAAGATTGGATGTTCATATATTCTTTTTGTAGTCTCTTTTTCTTTTCCTCTGAATTATGTACAAAACAATCTAAGAAATAAATCATTAACGGCAAATCAATATATATATATATATATATATATATATATATATATATATATATATATATATATATATATATATATATATATATATTATTTTAAATTTTTATCATAAATACTATTTTCATTAATGTAGAGAAGTTAATCGAAAAGCCCACGTACAAATTTTATAAAATTTGCAGAAAACGAGAAAATGATGATTTTTTTTTATCTAACAAGAATAATATATGACCTCGTTTATTTATAACTATTCTGCTTCTGCGAGGCATACTCAATATTATCAATATTTCAATATTTCCTTTCAGTAAAAAAAAACATTCAAATAGCTATACTTGCGTACTAAACACCACATTGAACCCTAAATACCACCTACCTATCATATCCCACAAATGTTCGATAAAATTGATATCTGGTGACATTCGCAGGCCATGGCAAAACCTCAACTTCGTGATCTTCCAGATATGGACATCACCTTAGCCGTATAAGCATTAGACTGGTCCAAAAAAATCGACAATTTTTTTTTCTTAAGGGATACCGAAAATATTATTTGTGGTGACAAAAAAAAATGATTGTGAAAGTGTGAGTCCTTAATACTTATATTAAAAAGTGTATCATCGCGACTTTCGGTTATTTAATAGCAATCGCATCTTTCATTTAAAACTCCCAAACCATGAATTTGAAAATTCGATCAATACATATTCTTGAAGGCAATTAAATTCTCTACAAAAAAGGTCTCATTATGAATTTACGTTAAATAAGCCGTTTCCATGTAATCGTGCCTTGAACATTGATCTGCTTTACAATTTTACTTTTCAAATTTGAAATTTTGTGACTAATGAACGAATCAATATTTGAAAAAATATGATACACATTCGTAAAGGAAATTGAATGCGCTACAAAAAAGATATTTTAACATTTTTCGTTAAATTCACCCCTCCCAAAGTTATTCACGGTTAAAATTGAATTTAAAAGTAATTTATCGTTTTTTTTTGTGTTTTTTTGCTTGAAAAATAATGCTAAAAAATTTAAGGCTTAATATTGAAAATACTTTTTTTTAAATACAATCAATAAAAGTTTTTCAAAATTCATAATTTATTTAAATTTGATTTTGATTAAAGAGTTGTTTATCTACGAAAATTAATTTTACTATATTTAACTAACTCTAAGAGTAAAACATATGCGCCTATTTATTTATAAGGTATTCATATTTAATATTATATACTTTTATATATAAACTCGCATTTTTAAGCTTCCATTCCCCTCTTATTGTTTTTGCTTTTCAAAACTTAGTACTGTTAAAGTTGAAAGTACTCATATACGCCGTGTTCATATATTTTTTTCCTTTATTAGGGTTTTTCGCCACTATCTAAAACTCAAAAATTATAAAAAATACCTGTTCTTTTGTAAAGAAAGAATCACTGGGTAAAAAACAAAGAACCAAACGGAGACAAATTTCTCAGTGATTCTTTTTTGTAATAAACGAAACGTTAGCGTTAAAAGTTTGTAAAATTTTATATAACATTTTTATATCTTTAAAATTTTGTTCGTTAGGCAAATTTATTACAAAAAAGAATCACTGAGAAATTTGCCTCCGTTTGATTTTTTGTTTTTTAAACATTGATTCTTTCTTTACATAAGAACAGGTATTTTTGATAATTTTTGAGTTTTAGATAGTGGCGAAAAACCCAAATAAAGGAAAAAAATATATGAAAGTACACTTCCTTCTTCTTTACGTTTGCAAACGTTTATTAGCGACGTCGACGAATCGAATTTGATTTGCCATACGATTTTATTGATGAAGATATACACAATTGGTCCAACATTAACAGTTTTCTAGAATGTAAGCAATTTTTCGAAAAACTGGCTCTCATCAATGATGCAGCGGAACGCGGTGTAGCATTGATTGAAGATTACAATAAGTGTCTCACCAAAGACGAAGAACAACTCAAGTACTTATTATTAGTTGTTAGTGAATATCGAAAAAAAAATCCCTAACTGTAATAAAGTTAACTTGATTGAGTAATTGTTTTTTTGAAAATGGTAGTTCGCTATTATTTGTTAGTAATTGGAGATTTATATTTTCTTTTGTAAAATATGAATTATAAATAAACTCGCATTGATTTTTCTGTCTACTTCATTAATACTATTCATTTTTAATTCATTATTCGATTTTTATATACATATAAAAGTATATAATATCAAAGATCAATGTTTTATAAATAAAAAGTCGCATATGTTTTACTCTTAGAGTTAGTTAAATGCAGTAAAATGATTTTAGTAGATAAACAACTATATAAGCAAAATCAAATTGAAATAAATTTGAATTTTGAAAAAATGTAGCGAATTTAACGAAAAATATTAAGATACCTTTTTGTTGCGCATTCAGTATAGAATATGTATAGTTTTTTCCAATATTGATTCGTTCATTAGTTATAAAATTTCAAATTTGAAAAGTAAAATTGTAAAAACAGATCAATGTTTAAGGCCCGATGACATGGAAACGGCTTGTTTGACGTAATTTATAATGAGACCTTTTTTGTAGAGAATTTAATTTCCTTCAAGAATATGTATTGCTTACATTTTTCAAATTGATTATTTAGGAGTTTTAGACGAAAGATGCGATTGCTATTAAAAAACCAAAAGTCGCGGTGATGCACTTCTTAATATAAGTATTAAGGGCTTTAACTTTCACAATCATCTTTTTATCATCACAAATAATATTTTCGGTATCTCTTTCGAAAAAAATAGTCGATTTTTTGGCCCAGTCTAATAAGCATACGCATTGTCATGCATCAGTCGAAATTGGGAACCGACTCGTTGTACAACAACGAGCTCAAGAATGGCATCTCAATAGTCAGTTGTATTTAAACATTGTTCCAATAAATAAGGTTCAGGTCTTCCTCCAATGGTGATACCCTAAACCATTACACTCCCACCATGCTGTCTGTGGCCTTTTTGAATTGTTGTCAAGCGAACTGATTTGAAGCCAATCGAAACTGAGGCTCATCAGAGAACCAAACAGGGTGTGCCTGTATCAGTTTCCATGTTCTTCAATCCACTGACAACTATTGACGCGATTTTTACTGGACAACAGAGGCATTCTTACAGGTCTTACAGGTCTTCCAGCATGGTGGTATCCTGATCTCCTGGCCTCATTAATGGTCTCGTGGCCTCGTGGAGACTATTTCCGGTTTAGTTACTAACTACCACTTGATGTATGGTACGCAACCGATTTATTAATTATATATGTACAGCTCTACAAGCCTTTAAGGCCTTTGGCTCGGTTTACAATCTGCCGCCAAACTACTCTATTCCTTGCCTTTCTTTCCCACTGTATCACACCCGTTTTGGCCAAATCCTCCTCCACCTCCCGTAGCTACTTTCTCCTCGGTCTTCCTCTCTTCATTCTTCACTCGCCTCTCCCCCTGCTCATAAGCTGTTTTGTTTGTCTGCTTTCTGGTAGCCTTTCTGTATGCCCTAGCCAGGCTATTCGCCGTGCTCTAATGATCCGCGTTATTGAGGGTTCTCCAAATATCGTTATTATTTCTTCTATTACATTTTTTCACTGCTATTGGTTAAGGTCGACATCTCCGCGGCATATATTATAACTGGTCTCATTATTATCTTATCAACTGTTCAACACTCAACAAAAACACACAACACTCAACCCAAAAAGATTTACCATTAAACACCAAATCACTTTATTTAACTTATCGACGCGAACTTCACTAACCATGTTAGTTGATGATGCTAACATGGTTGGAGAAAAATGCGTCGAAAAGTTAAATATAGTGATTTGGTTTTTAGTGTTAAATCTCTTCGAGTTTAAATAGTCAGCAGTATAATAAAATTTATAAAAACACAATACAAAAAAATGAACCCAGCTCCATATTAATTAAAACTAAATTTTACTTCGTTTTACTTCGTTTCTTTCTATTTCAGCTTATTATCAAAGGTTAATTAATTCCACGGCGTAATGAAAATCCGCACATTTCCCAGAAACTCTGCTGTGGCAGTAAAACAATCTATGACTAGAATATTTTACATTGCGAAAAAAAAATCGCTTTTTCGGTGGTCGATTTATCACTGCCAAACGGGACTCTATTTGGCTTCATGCAGTTCAGAAATATTTTTATTTTCAGCTGGCGGGGAAAACGTTCGATAAAAACAGATTACGTGATTTTATGATGCATAAAAATCAAACGAAAAAACTAAAAAGATTGAAGATTCATTGTTCAATGCATATCTCTAAAATTCTAGTCTGGTTGTAAAGTTATTAAACCGCCAATTGAAAACCTATGACTGGAATTATAATTTTAAGTAGGTTAAATATATATGTGTAAAAGCATAGGGTAGAGCGGGGCTAGTTGATCATAGGGGCAAGTTGTGCCAAATATCTCGAAAACTAAGCAACCTACAACAAAAGTGTAAAACGCGAAAAGAAAGGGTTATGGGATGGGAATACATAGCGCGACTATCAATTGCTATGCGGTGCCCCGATAAAATAAGAGAACGCTTTTAGAGAACTTTTATTCGGGGTAAAAAATATTACAGCTCATCATAATTTTTCTACTATCCTCGTATAAAAACACTTAATAGGGATCACGTAAGTATTTAAATATTACTTAATTATTGTTCTTTCGATTATAAATGGTTATTTATTTTTAACTGTTATGATTTTTTTATAACCTAATTTTTGTTTTGTTGCCTCAACTGGGGCTAGTTGAGCAACGCGCGTTCAATGTTTGCTCAGCCTCACTAGATGTTCATTGTAGAAAATCAATTTTTTCTTTAATAAATTAATAACCATCAATTAATTTGTGCATGTGATGATTCTACACAAAGTTTACTAATTAAAATTACTTATATTGATAATTGTATTAATTATTATTATTACATTTTAGGATACGTACATATAAAAGAAAGACCTCAAAAGGTTTAGCTACTAGTCAACAATTGAGTGATGCAGCAAAAACTGTAGAGGAGGAAAAAAGTAGTGTAAATGCTGCAGCTAAACAATTTAATATTAACAGGATGACTTTAAAAAGATATATTTGTATTAATTGTGATAAAGACAAAGATGATTAATAATTTGGGATTATTTATCATCTAGCAATATTCTTGATCTCATTTATTTGCATTATAATTATTCTTAAATATATAATGTTAAATATAAAAAGCTTAATAATAATCCAAAGATTGGAAAGATTTAATTTTATAATAACAATATTAGTATGTAATAATCATAACAAATAAATATTTGCTTGTTGATTACAATTATTTTATATTCAAATCATTATATACAGTCATCAAGTCCATTTTAGCCATTGCTCAACTAGCCCCACCAGTGGGGCACGATGGGCAACTTGGAGCGCTCTCTCATTTCCGACAATAACTCTAAACTTGTACTCGAATCGTTTTTACACCGCTAGATATTTTGGAGAAAAATCAATTTTGAACCTAACAGAGTAAGAATCAATTAAATTCGATGCATATTCTTAAAGTTATCGGAGATCAAGCAAAAAGTTGCTCAACTAGCCCCGCTCTACCGTACATAACAAATACTAATTGGGTATTGTTTAATAAATAAACTACAATTAAACTAATAAAAATTATAAAAATAATGTTTTTAAAATTTGGACTCAGCCATACATCAGCCAAAAAATAAAAGTGACGTCGTATTGACTAATTGAGATTATCCACATGTATTGGCTACAAAAATCATTTTAGTTTGTGTTTAAATTCCATTTAAAACCAAAATTGTATTCTGTACGCGAAGATCACGATATGCTTCTTATTTCCAAAGAAGCTGCTGACCACCAGATTAGAAATATGCCACGACGTTTTCAACGTGTTCGGAAAAATAAGTATTAACGATGCCAAGCTTACATAGACTCAAACGTTTTGAAAATGTACAATAGCACAACAAAACAATTAATTAAAAATTGCACAGTGGGCTAGTGGAAAATATTTAAGCGGGAATAAAAATAAGATTTTTTTCCATGTTCCACGTATATTTAAATGTTAGTTTATATCAAACTTGGTGGATATATATGACCCCTTGGTAAATTCTTCAATGACGTATGATGGCGACTGAAGGATTGGGCAAAATTTACGTGGAGCACAAAAAAACCTTTGTGTTTGAATCGTTTAAAACGTATTATTATGTGGAAAATGAATGATAGTAATTTCAGCTTTGACATTAAACGAGAAGAATGTGTAAGCTTTCCTTTTTTGTAAAAAACAAACAACCAAATTGTTGCTGCAGCATATGGAATAAATGACTATAAAAATATAATATTTTTTATCCAAACAATACCTTAAGAGAAGAATGAAACAGAAAACTGAATTTTCGTAACTATTGGCAACCTCGCTGAAATAAAATAAATAATGTTTACCAAGAAAATGGTTTTTGGAAGAAAACTTTTCCTCCAAAATACTCCTCTTACACCGTGTATATAAGGTACGCCTCACAGAACTTTTTCAAAAAAAAAATACAAATATTTATTTTTTCGGCAAAAATCATCATTTTTATTTAAAATAGCCTTATTGTACGTCAATACAACGTACATCAACATTGTACGTCAAAAAAAGTTATTAGGGTCGAGCGATGGGGCCGTGCATTATCGTGTAACAAGCGCCAGTTATATTGTTGTGGGTATTATGGGTGTTACACAACGAATACGTGACAACAGACGCTTCATAACACCAAGATCAAACACAGCATTGATCGTTTGACCAGGTGGAATGAACTTCTTGTACACAATTTCCTCCGAATCGTAGAAACAAATTTTGTTTTGCAAAACATTGTTTTGGTTTTTTGACTTCTCGAGACGGCTTTTCTTCAGATTTCACTCGCTCCGATACTTCCATTCGGCTCTTTGGCGCTTTTTTTTGGATTATATTGAAAACACTACGTCTCATCACCAGTAACAATGCTGTACTTGAAGTTTTCGACTCCTCCTTTTTTGACTCTTTAATCAAGTCCTTGCAATGTTGGATTCAGGGCAAGTTTTGGTCGTCAATCACACAATCACTGGCGTGCACAGATCTTCCGAAGTCCCAAATGACCGATTAAAATATGATGAATTGAATTTTTGGACATGTTCAATTCCATTTCCATGTATCGCAACAAAGATTTTGGTTGATTTTTTATAAATTCACGCAAAATTTCAATGTCAATTTGAGTAACCACAAAATTTTTCGAACAAGGCTGTTTGTCTTCCTTGATGTCCCCACGACCTACTTTCTATCATTTAAATCACTCGTGAACTCTGCCACAGGATAAACAATTCTCACCATACACTTGTTTCAGTAATTGAAACATTTCAGGGAATGTTTTACTAAGTTTAAAATAAAACTTAATATTCCATCTTTGTTCGTTGTTCATTTTTCGACCGATGGTATAGACACCGAAAATTTAAATGCGATAACTTGGCTTCTGACGATCCAAATGTCATGAAATTTTGTCAGAACGTCAGTGAAGGATGTCACCAAAGGTAATTTTGGCGTAATTTTGGTATAATTTTTAATCAAAAGACAACTATTCCTAGAGAAACTCTGCCTTTTATTGAATAGGTATTACAGCTGTGGAAGAGTATTAATATTATTTAGCTCTCTTTTGTAACCAAATGCAATCGCGCCGCTCGATCACCAGACAAGATATGAAAGAAGTAGGTTGAATTTTTTGTAAAATAGCAAGACCATTGGACATTGCTGCTTCTACCGTTATGAACACATGAATAAAATTATTTGAGGATCAGAGTTATGCACGATAATGAGATTTTGGTTGTCCTAGAGGTATCCACGGACATGACGTATGACATCTCTTCGACATCTTGACATATAGAATCAACACTAAAATGGCCTGGGGAATTCTCGATACGTTTTTTGTAGTTGTACAAAAGACTGTTTATCGTAATACTGAAATTGTCGACCCCTGCTGTGCTTTTTATAATTATAAATCCAATAATATTTTAATGACTGTTTACCCTTTGAATATTTCCTTTTAAAGACCCTTTCAAGTTTCCATTATGCCTTATCACGATCAATCAATATCATCAAAAATTTCAAAAGTCAATTCGTATCAAAGTATAGGCTTATCGTCCAAATATTAAATCAGGAATTTATTATCGGAAATAATCTAAAACGTGACGCTCGATGATTAGAAAGAAGTATTTTCATCTCCGACGCTCGGTTTGGCAGGTCGTCTCAATCACGCTCAGCGAAAAGCGTCGCAAAAACAAGATTAAAATCGAAAATTCTCGAAAAACTATGGCATTTCCAAGGGTTTTGTGTTTTTATGTTTTCTAAATATTATACAGGACGGCTTGTATAATATTTAATAAAAATAACAATTTTATAAAAGTAACAATTTTATAAAAATAACATGATTGTTTATTTTAAAAGTAGAGACATGGCAGCAATGTTTTAAAAATTATATTTTCCAAAAGTCCCCCTCGACTGTTTCTACAGATGCCACCACGCCATTCTTAGCGTAAAATTGTCAATAATTATTTGGCACAATTGCGGTTGAATCTCACGAATAACTTGATTATTTCAGGTCATTAATCGTTTGCTGATTATTAGAATAGACGTTATTCTTAAAGAAGCAAATGAAACATTCGAGGGGCTTTAGGTCGCATGATCTTGCTGGCCACTGAATATCACCATTTGGAGAAATAACGCGGCAAGGAAAACGTGTCCGTAACAAATCCAAAGTTTCCATCACCGCATGACACGTAGCGGCCATCCAATTGGGGTCATAAAAAGTTTTTTAACATATTGCGATAGCATTCGCTATTAACATTTACCGTTTCACCATCATCATTTTTATGAAAAAAATGGCTCTATAACCTCTCCATCCGACAATGCACACGTCATTGTTACTTGAAAGGTGTAAATTAGACTGGCCCAAAAAAAATCGTCTATTTTTTTCATTGAAAGGGATACCGAAAATATTATTTGTAATGACAAAAAAAATATTGTGAAAGTTAGAGCCTTTAATACTTATATTAAGAAGTGTATCATCGAGATTTGCGATTTTTTAATAGTAATCGCATCTTTCGTCCAAAACTCCTAAACCCTCAATTTGAAAAAATTGAGAAATACATATTCTTGAAGGGAATTGAATTCTCAACAAAAAATGTCTCAATATAAATTTACGTCAAACAAGCCGTTTCCATGTAATCGTGCCTAGAACATTGATCTATTTTTACAATTTTACTTTTCAAATTTGAAATTTTGTAACTAATGAACGAATCAATATTTGAAAAAATACAATACATATTCTTATACAATGCATATTCATATAAGGAAATTGAATGCGCTACAAGAAAGGTATCTTAACATTTTTCGTTAAATTTAGTCCTTCCAAAGTTATTCAAGGTTAAATTTGAATTTAAAAGTAATGTATCGCTTTTTTTGCGTTAGACCTCATTTTTTTACTTGATTAAAAAATCAAGTCTTAATATTATTAACTAATATATTTAACTAACTCTAAGAGTAAAAAATATGCGTCTCTATTTATAAAACATTTATATTTGTTATTATATACTTATAAATGTATATAAAAATCGAATTATGAATTAGAAATAAATAGTATTAATGGAGTAGACAGAAAAATCATTGCGTCTTTATTTATAATTTATATTTTACAAAAGAAAAGATCATAAATCTCTAATTACTAACAAATAATAGCGAACTACCAATGCTAAAAAACAGTTACTCGATCAAATTAACTTTTTTACAATTAAGGAATTTTTTCCATATTCACTAACGACTAATAATAAGAATAATAATAAGTGAGACACAAATTGTAATCTTCAATCAATGCTACAACACGTTCCGTTACATCATTGATGATAGCCAATTTTTCGAAAAATTTCTTACATTCTTGAAAACTCAAACTCTTCAATGTTGGACCAATAGTGCATATCTTCATCGATAAAATAACTTTAACCTTGAATAACTTTGGAAGGAGTGAATTTAACAAAAAATGTTAAGAGACCTTTTTTGTAGCGCATTCAATTTCCTTTAAGAATGTGAATTGTATTTTTCAAACAGATTAATTTTCAAGGCACGATTACATAGAAACAGCTAGTTTGACGTAAATTTATAATAAGATCGTTTTTTTTGTAGAGAATTCAATTCCCTTCAAGAGTATATATTGCTCAATTTTTTCAAATTGATGGTTTAAGAATTTTGGACGAAAGATGTGATTGCTATTAAAAAACCGAAAGTCGCGATGATACACTCCTTAATATAAGTATTAAGGGCTCTAACTTTCACAATTTTTTTTGGTCATCACAAATAATAATATTTTCGGCATCCCTTTAAAAAAAACAGTCGTTTTTTTTGGCCCAATCTAATGTAAATGTTATTATGCACTTATTTGAGGATTTTCGCTTCCTCAAATCTTACAATTTTGCTTGTTCACATAACCTGTGAAGTGAGCTTCGTCGGAAAACATAATTTTATTACAAAATTCTACTTTGCCAGTGATCTGGGGGTTTTACATTGTCGGGTATCTAGATGACACATGCGCGATATAAAATTTATAGATAAGCCATTGACTCTAAATTTAAATCCCGAAGTATCTATTGGGATACTATTTACCTTCGGTATTGAGCGGTTTTGTAAATTTTTCAATAAAACACACATGGCGTTGTAAATTTGCTTAGGTGCCGTCTCATTTTAGAAGTGTATTGTATGATAATGGAGTCGTACATAATACAATAACGCGTTAAAATTGTTGAATGATTTTATAAAAATGGGCGTTTAATAAAAATGTTTTCAGGAAATTCCGTGATATTTACGGTTTGCACAATCATCCATCTGAAAGCACTATCAATGGAATTGTTCAAAAATTTCAAGAAACTAGTACGGTGGAAGATAAAAGAAGAGCAATATATAGTCGTAGTGGTCGTTAACAAGTACATATTGATTTGGTACGTGAAAATACTGAAGACTCAGAAATTTCCATTAGTCGACGTTCATAACAGTTTGGACTCAGTGAATCCATGATACGGCATATTTTACGAAAAGGTTGGGCTTTGAAGATCTATAGGGTTCAAATAACACAGGAACTAACGCCACTGGATCATTGAAAACGTCATGCATTTGTCAATTGAATCAAATAAAAGCACATTTTGAAATTGGTGGCTATGTTAATAAACAAAATTGTGGCATTTGGTGTGAGGCAAATCCACGATTGGTTCATGAAAAACCTTTATATACTAAACGAGTAACTGTTTGATGTGCATTATGATCAGGTGTAATTCGGCCCTGTTTCTTTCCGAATGCTGCTGGTGAGATTATAACCGGATTTTTGTGAGCTGAATTGAACAATATTGATCTGGAGGATATGTGGTCCCAACAGGATGGCGCGACGCCTCACTCTGCTAATGAAACAATTGATTTATTGAAAGAAAAAATTGCCTGTATGGGCTATTGCAAGAAACGGTGATGTCAATTGGCCTCCAAGATCATGTGATTTGACACGGTTGGCTATTTTCTTTGGGTTTACGTGAAAAACCAGGTCTATGAGAACAATCCACAATCGATTCCTGAACTAAAGGTTCAAATTATTCGAATCATTGGTGCGATTGAACAACGGTTTTGCCAAAATGTCATCCAAAATCTCGACAAAAAAGTGGACGTCCGTGGAGCTGCAAGAGGTGGAAAGACCCATTATAAAAACAATGTATTTACTTTCTATCAAAGAAATACCGGAAAATCGTTCATTAATATGTATATATTCTATGTATATAATACTGACTTACATCACCTGTCACTGACTTTGAGCAAGCGTACATCGGTAATTAGGAAAATTTTATAGATAGGGATTAAAAAAGTAAACCTGCTGACTGCATCGATGTAGTCAGGTGGTGGGCTAGTCACTCACCCGGCAAAGTTCCGGAATCGAATCCTAGTTCGAATAGGGATATTTGTATAGTCTGTCCAGTTTTAATTTGGGGTTTTGCAAAAAACAGGCGCTACATGGCAAGAGTAGCCGATGCATCTATAATCGAAATTAAAAAAAAAAAAGTAAAAATACCACAGACATACCGAGTGTGTTTTAAATGATACCAAAGCCAAAATAAAGGTTCAAAACTAAACCTCAGAAGAATTCTACATTAAAGAAAAAGGGTGATCGGTCCACTGCCAACTACTCTCTTCAATTTCACACTAGTAACAATAGTAAGGAGAATAGGAACTAAGAATTAGACCTAACTAAGAGGCTAATTTTTACTAAACAGTATCAAATATTTACATACGCAGATGATATTAACATATGGATATTGATCTAGTAATAAATGAAAGAAAGGAAAAGTTAATAGTTTTAATTATCTTAGCCCAGCAATTTCGACACACAATGAAGTATTAGAGCACGTTACAGCTAGAATAACGGCCGGAAACAAAAGTTTTTCGCTCTATAGAATATCTTAAAATCCAAAGCAATATCGAGGAATTCAAAAATAGACAGTTCAATAGTATTATAAGGGTAAGAAACGTGGATGCTAGCAAAGGAAGTCATACTATCGTTAAGTGCATGAGAAAAGGAAATTCCAAGGAAGTATATTGTCCCATCCAAACGGAAAGAGGTCGAAGAATTAGAAGAAATGAAGAAGCAGCAACCATCTTAATAGTCCAGATTTAGTGAAGGACTGAAGCAAACGACCTGAGTTTTGCTACATCGAGAAGATGGACAGTGAAAGATCGGCCAAGGAAATATTGGTAAAGAGCAGAGAGGAACTATGACAGAGGAGAAGACGAAGAAAAAGATGGGGGAAGAAGCGAAGAAGGACCTAAAAAAGATGGGACTAATACAATGGAAACTAAGAGCGAGAGACAAAAAGGAGTGGGCAAAGAAAACGGAAGAAGTAAGAAAGCATTGATACAAAAGGCGACACTCCTCTATAACTAAATTATAGAGGTTATGAAAACGGGTGGCCACCGTTCCATGTAAAAACAAAACATAAACCTAGGTACTCCTAGGGGGAGGCAGGCAAAGGTCACTGATGACTAGTTTGTTTATAGATTTTGGGGTTAGGTTAATTGACCTCAAGCATATTCTGGGATTTTTAAAATGGATAAAAATCAAGTAACATCAAATTTAATAAACATAATATTATTTAAACTCCTTTTATTAAGCGATCTACCCGATACCAATAAGTTTGTGTTATGACAATAATGACATGTTGATTTTGATTCCATTAAACTTATTACCCCTTGCAATAACGTAAATATACCGATTTTTCCATTAAAATTAATTCTTAGTTAAGTGAATCAATCCATTTGTTACGTCCGAAATTATACCACGTTATTGCAATTCTTGATAGATTATTTTGCACAAACACATTATTGGCTAGAGCATTGGAATGCGCAGACACTCTTTAGAGATATATTCAAATGTACTGATCTGCATCGCATCAAGATTCTCCATGGCCTTTCCTCTGTCACAGTTATACTTTCTTCATGAATGGCAACTTTCAGTTCATCTACTGTATGAGGACAGTACAGTAAAAGAACTGAAAAAAATTGTTAAGGGTGATTTAGAACTTTGAACAGCGGCTACGGATGTGTGTACAGCAAGATACAGATTGTACTGATGTTAATAATTATATTATTAAAAATTGTCGATTTTTTTTTTGAAAAACGCGTTCTTTTTGTGCCGCGCAGTATATTTAAATGTATTCTGATGAGTAATTAATAAATATGTAAGAATTCCTAGACCTGCCTAATATTTGTACATTCAACAAGGACACCTTTATTAAAAAAAAAATAATATCTCACCAAAAAGTTGTTTTACTTTGGGTTTAATAACAATGCCGAAAACAACCTACCCAAAAAAGCTGATATTAAATTTTTTCGGATTATTAAAAAATCCTTCTCTTTTCCCAGCCCTCCAAAAAATGAGTTACGAAGCCATATATACTTGAGATATACTATGTACAGCATGCCCGGTATTTTGTAATAATAAAAAACTTAATAAATCCCACTTACATGTGATACAAATAAATTAATAATAAGTAAGTATTCCACAATGTATGCATCGCTCTGCAACTCTGTGCGGCATGGACCGAATTAGATGATCGATATTTTGTGGAAGAGTATCAAATTTTTATATTGAAACCTTCGGTGTGAAACACTAAACTCAAACAGATTTACCACTAAACACCGAATGACTTCTACTACCTACCTAATAAAGCGTGTAATAAAATACAAAAAATAAAAAGAAAAAAAAGGGGAAAAAAAGAGCGAAAAGAGAACAAAAGAAAGAAAAACGAACTGTGAATTTAACTGACCATTACATTAATAATTGGAAAAGTTGACAAAACGGAATAGGTCCTTTATCCCGGTTCATTATTGTCTTGCATTTTTATATTTGAATGCTTTCATATGCATCCAAAGCCCTGTTGTTATTTACACTTTTAACCAGCCTTAAATTACTAATGTCTATGTTGTGCTCATATTCGACTGCATGTTGGGCAACACAAGATTTTTGATTTCTCCCATATCTAATGTAGGCAATGTGTTCTTGGTATATTTGACAAACGTCAAATATACCTTCGTTCGCAATCTTGACTATTAATTTCGTAAATCTCCAACTTTTCATGTTGATCTACTTTATCCTTTGAGTTACCCAAAACTTCTCTTAATTTATTATTTCGTTTGTACACAACTTTAATGTCCACTTTAAAAAAAAAATTCTGTGATAAACTCAACAAAATTTATAGAAAAAGTCAAAAACACTCATCTACAGGAAGGGAAGGTCTTGGTTTCCTTTGACGTGTCATCATTGTTTCCGAGTGTCCCGATTCCACATACCTTGAAATACCTAAGATAGTTACTCGAGTTAAATGGTATTAATAACAAGATTGTTTCTGAGTACATCTCCTTAACAAGATAATGTATGAAGCAAAATTGTTTTCAACTAAATAATCGATTTTACGAACAAAAAGAAGGAACGGCAATGGGCAATCCCCTGTCACCGTTCTTAGACAACTTATTTATGAGTAAGTTTGAAACAGAGGCGAAAAACGAATTCAGTTAATTTCCAAAGGTATGGTTAGGATATACGGATGATATTTTTGCAATTTTTTATTCAAAAAATAAAAACTTAAATGATTTTATTAAGAACTTAAACAGGAAATCCCAAAATATAGTATGCACGCATGAACTCGAAAATAACGATAGTTTACCATTTCTGGGTGTTTTAGTCAGTAGAAACAATAAAAATAGATTGGAGTTTGATATTTTTAGAAAAAACACCAACACTTCGAGATACATTGCTAACGATGTGAATTATAGCTTCTAAAATAAAATGGCTAGTATAAATTTTATGGTAAACAGATTAATCAGTTTTCCTTTAAACAAAGACAAATATAACAAAAATTAAAATTAATTAGGGAGGTATCCGAAGTGAGCGGTTATAATAAGAACATTGTAGATACATTAATTAGAAGACATAAGTTTAGAAAATTATTGAAAGAATCTTGGACTTTTCAAACAGTATCAGAAGCTTTTTCAAAGAGGATCAGATCATTAAAACACACACGATATTAACACACACGCAACATCGACATTAGAAATTTAAGGCTGATTAAAAGTGTAAATATCAATAGGGGTTTGGATGCATATGAAAGCATTCAAATAGAAATATGAAAAAAAATAATGAACCGGGATAAAGGACCTGTTCCGCTCTGCCAAGTTTTCCAATTATTAATGTAATGATCAGTTAAATTCACGGTTCTTTTTTCTTTGTTTTGTTCTCTTTTCGCCTTGTTCCCCCCTTTCTTTCTTTTCTTTTTTGTATTTTTTACACGCTTTATTAGGTGGGTAGAACGCTTCGTAGGTAGTAGGTTAGCAATTAGAGCCTCATATAAATAGAACATAGTTTAATTTTAAAAATTAGATTAAATCATCTCCTGATGATGCTAAAATGGTTAGCGGGACATTAGTCGAGTACTTTAAAAAAGTGATTCGGTGTTTAGCGGTAAATCTCTTTGCGTTTAGCACAAAGTATTTATTTATTAATCATAATTATAAATAGTTTTGTTTCCCTCAAAGTAATCCATTCTTACTGAAATACACATTTTTCACTGCGATTCGTTTTTTTTTTCAGTATTTTCTTTCTGGTTTTTCCTGCAAAGCGGCGACGGAACTCTCTCTTGAGTGGCTTTTATTGACACAAAACCGCATCCATAAAGCGATTTCTTCAATATAGGAAACAAAAAAAAGTGACACGGGACCATATCTGGTGCATATGGTGCTTGTGAAATGATATTTGTTTGATTGTTGTGTGCAATGGTGCATTATCGTGACGCAAAAATCATCTATTGTTCTGCCTCAAATCTGTATGTTTTACGGCGATGTTTGATATCGATTACTCAGTACAGGATTCTTGATATTAGTAATGTTTTCTGCATCGGTTAATGTGGAACATCTTCCTGAGCGAGGTTCATCTTCAATTGTTTTTTTGCCAAAAATATTTAACAATTTTAAAAGACGCAATAATTTCTAACTTAAGAAGTGAAATGATATCAAACTTGTATTACCATACCAACTTGGTATGGTAATATACGATCGATACAACAATAAAGAAATGGTTGTATCGATCGGAAAGCGCGCGAATTTTAAAAACAAAAGTAGGTGATACATTTTGAACAGTAGTGGTAGATGGTTTTCAAGTTCGCTTAAAGTTATTAATGATCACGGCAATCAGTCAAAAATTGGACAAGTGCTATTCCATATATGTTCTATCCATTAGCCCCACCACACCACTATTTCTGGTGTGCAGTTAAATAACTGTACTCTCTAACTAACCGTACCGTATCGTAGAGCTCACCTCAAAAATATCTGACACTTCTACGTACATTATGTCTACATCCAATAAAGAATATATATATATATATATATATATATATATATATATATATATATATATATATATATATATATATATATATATATATATATATATATATATATACCTCCTGTTACCTACACCTGTAATATACGGACAGCTCTCTTGAGCAGACATGCCAGCCTCTATGCTAAAATCCACAACAAATCGTGATCTTTTGCAGACATAAAGGACTGTCATGTATCACGTGTGGATTAGATTCGCACCAATACCGACAATTTTGTTTATTGACGAAGCCATTGAGCCAGAAATGAGCCTCATCAGAGAAGATTATTTTGCGATGAAATTCGTTGTAGGCTTCCATCATTCACGACGAATCCAAATTCACGACAAATACGATGGTCGCTTGGCTTCAATTCATATGCCAGTGCCATCTTATACGAATGCAAGCCTAAGTCCAACCTCAAAATTTGCTAGATTGTCATTGGCGAGAGGCCTAACTCTTACGAGCTGCGAGCAACCGAGACGTTATTTTCGGCTACACTTGCTTCAATGGCGACAATATTCTTTACACTCCTGGCCTTTTTGTCGTACAGACACAACACTATCGTGGAGAGTCAACTCACTTCGATGTTTTCTAATAACACGAACAATAGTTGAATACTGAATTGCTCGTTGCTAGTGATTGCACTAGTGGACTGATATCAAGACTGAAATGATATCAAACTTCTATTAATATCAGGAACAATCATACCAACTTAAAAAAATGGTTGTATCGATACGAAAAGCGTGCGAATTTTAAAAACATAAACAACCAACTCTCTTTTGCAGACTGTTTTTGCCAGTCCCAACTTCATCATATTAATTTCGACACGGTTAATCCCCGTCTTGAACAGACTCGAGAACAAAACTTGAACGTGGCAATACGTGCACAAGCATATAAGACGGGACTTCCCCTCTGGTGTATTCGCGATATCGTCACAAAATAAATATATACAGAACTACACTTTGGTAGAAAAGTTAATGCAGCTAGGCCGCGCACATTGTACAACCCACCTGGAATAAGCCCGATAATTTTTTTTTCTACGACCCAGAACTACCAAAAATTGCCTTCAAAGCCATATCTAGAGAAGCTATGAATGTAAACCACAACGATGTAGCCACTTTTTTAACCAAGATTCTCTTTATTATAATATATTCACCTAAAAATATCTACAATGCAGACGAAACTAGATTATTCGCACACTTCTCAATAAAATATTACGTTTGAGATGCGGAAAATGCATTGGAGGCAAAGAAAGGCTTACTATAATGTTTTGTGTCGACATGGACCGGGTATCAAAAAAATACAATTCAATATTGCTTTCCTAAATCTGGAATTATACATAGTTACTCTGAAATCCAACATAAAACGCAGAAGATTCAGAGGCAGAAGACGACCTCCTATTGTCACTTTTGGCTCGAATATTGAAAACTACGACATCGATTTCGACTACTACTCGACTACGATTTCGACATCAGAACAAATAGCAGTATCGAGGATTATTTCACTATAGACAATGTTTTAATATTGCAAGAGATCAGTATCTGATGAAACAGATGATGAGCGTACACACGAAGAAGAGGTTTTTGGTACTTGCCAACAGGCAATCAATGTGACGCAGCAGTTAAAACGCTTTGTTGCATCACGTGGCGAGCTACCTGCTTTGGATTTGATATTGTTGTTGGATCTGCACTTCTAAGATATTTTAATTATCAAGAAAACCCGAGAAACAACCCTGGTAGAATACCTTAACCGTTAGTCAACACATATTTTAATAATTATATTTATGTATGTATATGTATAATACGTTCTTTATATTATGTATGTATTTGTAGTTTCTAATAAATAACATATTAAATGCACTAATATATAATTATTCAGTGGCGGCTGGTACATGAAAGCTACAGAGTTGCAGAGTTGCAGAGTTGCAGCAGCTGCATTTAATTTTAGGGATTTTTTAGTTGCTTACTAAATCTGGTAAGTTTATATCTCTTATTTTCAATTTTGGTTTGTTAAATGTGTCGTTTGCGGTGATGCAGAAACTCCATATTTCAAACTTATGAACCGCCGATGATAATATTATGTTATGATATGATATATGATGTTATGATGATATATATATATATATATATATATATATATATATATATATATATATATATATATATATATATATATATATATATATGTACGTATTTACAGAATATTGCACTTTTTTTGTTCGACAGTATAAATTATACTGAATATTTAAATTGAATTAATTTTTGGATTTTACCTAGTGATATTTATTATATTAACTAACTAACTTTGCCACTTTAGAAGCTGTGCGTATTGACTTCGTCCCTCCGCGGGACTCATTATAATGTTCAACTAGTGGAGGGCCCTCGAAATTTCATCAAACAGAGCTAAGTATCAGGTTCTGGGTCTTGATTAATGTTCAGAACGAATTGGTTTTGTATTAATTACATAAATGTTCATAACTTAAATGTTCCAACAAGCTGAAGTATAAATCTTTATATAACATATCCGTTGATTAGATTTTTGTAACTATCGTTATATTGAAAGTTTGGTAATTAAATGTATGCAGAACAAATGTATTTTATTTTCTTCATTTTATTTACTTCAATGTACCCACTCTCCCTATCCTATACTGATTTGAATGCACTTCCCCTATGAAAAATACACAGTGGGTTCGGAGAGAATATCAAAAATATTCAAAAAAACAAGGACATTTTTTTGCTTTTTTGCAACTCGAGCCCGACTGATGACGACTCACAGCCAGAAATCATTCTCAGGAGATGCTTGTTGGCGTTTGATGGCTACTAAAGGATTGGGAATTTTTACACGAAGCACGGGGTACACTTCCCGTAATTGAAAACAGCTTTCCAGAAGTCCTAGAAATCTATATAAACAGGAGTATCCAATAGTAAGGATGTATTATTGAAGTGTTCTGGCAGCCATACTTAAAATTATTGTATTTAGTATAATCTGACAATTCATCATAATGAAATAGCAGGTGAAATAGAAGCAGAGAAGGTACGCCAAAAAAAGTAATGCCTACGGTTTTCTGGGATGTTCCTGGTATAATGCTTATAGACTACCTAAATAGACACAGTATTACTACACTGGCAAAAATATAAGATCATCTCCGAAGAATATTACGCTTCGCTACTGCCCAATTGAATGGTGTTGTTTAGGCTAAATATCCTTATATAGGCAAAAAAGTGCTCTTTCATCACGATAAGCCATGATTTACACACTTCGAAGTGCTTTCAACTCGAAGTGATTTGGCTTATTATTTCCTCTTCACAAATCTGACGAAACTACTCGATGTATAAAGATTCACTTCAAATCATGAGATCAAACCTAAAACAATCACTTATTTTACAAAGTTGAACAAATCGAATTATACTGAGGGTATTAAAGAGTTGAAACGACGTTAGTCTACATATATTGAATTGTAAGGTCACTACATCGAAAAATAAAGAAAAATCTCACGAGCATTGGGTTTTCCTTATAAGGCCAGCGACTTTTCACGCGACCTTCATGTTTGAAGAATTATAGTCTACAATCACAGAACATATATCACTTTTTATATTTGAAGATATAGATATTATTATTCCGATAAAATGGCATTCACCTTCTTGTAGAAGTGTGGAATCAGATTTCATATATATATATATATATATATATATATATATATATATATATATATATATATATATATATATATATATATATATATATATACAGAATAATGGGAACTTTTGAAATGCGTAGTGGCAGCGCTGCAGCTGCCACCTGTCTCAATGACCTTGAGCAAGTAAAAACTGCCATTTTAGTAACTATAGATCAGTGGAACGGTCAATAGCGTGCATTAGCCATAAAAATGTTTTATAAAAACAGTGATAGTTTGGAAGCTGCTCAGGGGGAGTTTCGACGTTTTTACAACTTAAGATGTCATGGTGCGATCCCATCAAAACACGCGATAAAAAGTTGAATTAATAACTTTGAAGAGACTGGATCTGCCTTAAAGAAGAAACCAACAAAACGACCAAGAAGTGCTTGTACTCCACAGAACATTGATGTTGTATGGAGCCCACGGCCTTCAATTCGTAAACAAGCAGCTGCGGTTGAAATGTCCCGGGAGAGTATTCGCAGAATTTTTCATTTAGGTTTGAAATTTCATCCTTACAAGCTGCAGATAGTGCAACAACTGAAGGAAAACGATTACCAGTTGCAATTAGAATTCTGTCAACAAATGATATCAAACATAATGAATTATGATGAATTTCTAAGCAAGTTGTGCATATCAGATGAGGCCCATTTTCATCTCACAGAATACGTGAATAAGCAGAACTACCTTTACTGGACAGACAAATCCTAATGAAGTTCATGACTGCCTATTACACGCTAGTAAGGTGACACTATGGTGTGCTGCTTCATTACATGGAATCATCGGACCTTATTTTTTTGAAAATAAACAGAAGATCGCAATAACTGTTAATGCGGATCGTTACGTGGAGATGTTACAATTTTTCGTTACACCTGAATTGAAAAATTTTCAACACGCTCAAGAAACCTGGTTTCAGCAGGATGAAGCAACATCACACACTGCACGGCAATCAATGGAAGCTGTGCGAGAATTGTTCGGTAACCGTGTGATCTCAAGATTCGGTAACGTTCCCTGGCCCCCTTGACCGCCCGATTTGTCTGTTTATGATTTTTTCTTGTGGGGCTATCCCAAGAGTAAAGTGTACATGACCCGACCAAGAACTCTGGATGAGTTCAAACAGAGAATTCTGGATGAAATTCACAGTACTCCAGCTGAGATGTTGCAGTGGTCAATGAATCTCAACAGCAGATTTCAAGAATGCATTCGTACAGGAGGATGGGATCTAAAGGACGTAATTTTTAAAAAATGATAAATTCCATTAATGTTTCTTAAATGGCAAATTTTAAGGTTTCAAATGCTATAAATAAAATGTTTGTGTTCCATCACTCTTATTGGATTGTAAAAAATTTCTCGTGTTTTTATATATATTTTTTGTATGCATTGTTTCACACGTACATGGGTGAATTTCAAATTGACCATGTTGCCATTTCGTACCAAAATTATAAAAAGATTTTGAATGTTCAAGTCAGGAAAGGAGCAAATATAGACACGGATCACTACTTGACTAGAATCAAACTTAGCTTAAAACCTCGAAAACTTATTCAAAAGGGGCTGCTAATACCAAAGTTTGACTCAACGAAAATAAAACCAGCCCTAATAGAAGAGCTTGATAAACAACCTGAACAGAACTGGAAAGAATTAAAACAAAAAAATTATTAAAACAGCCTTAAAGTTGGTCCCTTTACAAAAACGTAAAAAACATCCGTGGTGGGATGAAGTTTGCGAGCAAGCAGTATTAAGCCGAAGTAAAGCATTCAAAGATTGGAACAGTCAAAAAACAGCAATAAACTATAACATCTTTTTGGAAGTAACAAAAGAAACATCGAAGCTAATTAGACAAACTAAAAGAAAATATGAAAACAATCAACTTAATGAAATAGAAAAAGATTTCCAAAAAAATAACACCCGAAACTTTTACAAAACATTTAAAATTAAATTAAGAGGCTATCAACCGCAGAGCCTATGCTTTCAAAAGGAAAACGGACAATTAGCTCTAAATAACCAAGACAATTGCAAAGAACTTGCGAAATATTTTGAACAAATACTAAACTGCCCTGAGCCCTTAAACAAATTACCAACACTAAACCCTAAACAAACAAACCCAGATTCATTACCACCGAATGAAGAGAAAATACTTAGGCAAATCAAGCGGCTTAAAAATAACAAAGCTTCTGGTGAGGATGGAATCACTGCTGAACTTTTGAAATCCGCTGGTCCAGGTACAATCAAGGAAATAACCAAAATTCTACAAGAGGTTTGGCGAACCGAACGGATTCCGGAAGACTGGAAGGATGCTCTAATCAATCCACTACATAAGAAAGGAGATAGAACGGATGTAAACAATTATAGAGGAATATCTCTTCTCCCAGTTTGTTACAAGATTCTATCTCAATGTCTACTAGACAGAGCAGAGGGACAGTTAGAACCGAACATTGGTGAATATCAAGCAGGTTTTCGACCGGGCAGATGCCCTGAACAGATCCTGAATCTAAAGTTGATTCTAAGACATTAAAAACTGTACAATAAAAATCTCGTCTGTACATTTGTGGATTTCAAAAAAGCATATGATTCTATTGACCGCGAATCTTTATTCCGAATCTTGAAAGAACAAGGACTAGATCTGAAAACGCTGGCAATTATTAAAGCAACGTTAACTAACACGAGGTCAAAAGTTAAATTCATGGGTGACATCTCAGAGCCCTTCGAAATTAAAACTGGTGTGAGACAAGTGGATGGACTCAGGCCACTCTTATTTAACTGTGTTCTAAAAAAAGTAATACAGGAGTGGCGTGAAAAAAAGTCGGCACTGAATATTGACCAGCCCATTAAACTGGGGAGAACCAACATCAAAATTGATTGTCTGGCATTTGCTGATGATCTAGCAATTTTAGCTCAAGATGTATTAACGGCTCAAAAACAGATTGAAATCCTAAAAGAAACAGCAGAAAAGGTAGGACTCCAAATTTCCTTTGAAAAGACACAATACATGACCTGCAACAGACTAAGAGCACCATTTCTAAAAACAAAATATGGTAACATCAGACGAGTCTCTCAATTCAAATACTTGGGTAAAATAATCATGGAAAATGGGTTGGAAAAAGCGGCCAATAAGGGTAGATGTCAAAAAATGGAAACGGCATTGAGACTTACACAAAATATTTACAACAAAAAATGCATATCTAAAAACACAAAACTGAGACATTACAATACGGTTATTAAGCCAGAATGTCTATATGCTGCAGAAACACTCATTTTGAATAGAAAGAGGGACATCGAAGACATTGAAAAGAAGGAAAGAAAAATCATAAGAAAAATCCTAGGCCCCAAACAAATAAATAGCACAACATACCGAGTTCGAGAAAACCAAGAAATCAAACAATACACAGATATACATAGCGATCTGAGAAAAAGAAGACTTAAGTTTTACGGACACATCAAACGGATAAATCCGAGTAGGCTAACTAGACAAATAGTGGAATTTTATGAAAATAGGAGTAGAGCTAAAGTAGAAATAATTAAATGGATTGCGGCAATTAAAGAGGACCTAAGATCAGCAAATATTACACAAAGTGAAATTCAGGATAAAGGCTGTTTCAGGTACAAGGTTAACGTTTGGAAGGTTGGCCAGAGAGAAAAATGTAGGAAGACTGGAACAACTTGGTCTGACGAAAGGAAAAAAGCTCATAGCGAAAGAATGAAATTAGTATGGGCGCAAAGGAAGGCTAACAACAACAAACGCCTCTAATTGTACTTCGCGTGGTCCACCAGGGCCCATACGTGAATAATAATAATATATATATATATATATATATATATATATATATATATATATATATATATATATATATATATATATATATATATATATATATATATATATGTATGTATGTATGTATGTATTAATTTATAATTCACAAAACGTTTTACTATTATGTTACTGTTGTGTATAGTGTTACTTCAGATTTATGGAAAGGAATTGCTTCTGTTGTTTTGTACGAATCATTTCTTTTTTCTAACTTAAAAACAAAAATGTCAGTTGATAAAAATAATTAAAAGAAAAAGTGAATAAATCTATTTTAGCGGTGGTAAAGAAAAAGTCAACGTCAAGGGCAAAACAACAAAAAAAAACAAGCAGCCAAAAAATAAATAAGAAGTAGAAAAACAGAAATGGAAGTGGACAGTTTGTAATTAATTTTTATTTTTTAATTTAGTTGGCTTGATATTAAAACAACTTTGTAAGTGGTTTCTATGCTTTTCTTATTACTAAAAGTAATTGTAATGGCTTAATTAAGTTGTGTACCAAATGTTTTTTTGCTGGTTTATTACTATCTCAGTTAGGCTTGCTTCATTTAAATAATATCCTGTAATTAAGCTCTTTGCTCTCTTTGATTGCAAAGAGATTTGTATTAGTGTTGTTGCTTGACAAGCAATTATTTTTTAGCTAAAATTGAAAAAAGAACAATTCTGTCGAATTTGACTGATCGAATAGTATAGAATTATTGCAATACAGTTTTGTTGTATAGAAAAGAAAATTGTTTGTTGTGGAAGAACATGATAAGAGAAAGCATGGTGAAGGAAGTGTTAGTGCGGAGAGATATGGAAGGTATGGACAAAAGTATAGAAACAACTCCACAAATAATAATCCAAGGATATGCGATCGCATGATCTTGGTAGCCAGTTGACATTAACTTTTCGAAAAATAACGCGTCCAGGAAACGTTTCTTCTAATAAATTGTTTTTTCTTGATTTTTCTTGATGATACGAGAGGGGAGACAAATTTTGTTAAAAGAAAACACTGTTATTATCCACATTTATCAGTTCAGGTCAATATTATTATGTTACCATATTGCTAGAGCATTCAGCATTAATAGTAACACGATTTCTATCATTGCCTTTCAAAAATAAGGCCATATTACTCTTTCAGTCCAAAAACCACAGCAAACAGTGACTTTCTGAGTATGAAGGGCTAGCCCCATAATCAATTCATGATTTTCGTAAACCTAAATCATGTAATTCTGTTTGTTTACAAATCCATTAACTCTGAAGTGCGCTTCATAGGAAAAGATAATTTTTCTCCATAGTAGGATCACCCCCCAGCTTCCGATTTCTATGCGCTTTTGATTTTCCTTGTGAATTGACACAATGTACTGAACACGGCAGTCTATGAGTGACATTTATATTTCTAACAATGTTTTCGCTATTACATCTTCAATTGAGTTCTGACACTCTTATTGGAAAACAATAATGAGCTTTGCTGAAGAAGGCAAGAAATACCATCGGACTTTAGAGATGCTTCCATTATACCTACTTTTAAAAAAGGAGATAGAGCTCTCTGCTACAGGAAAGATTCTGGCTAGAGTCATACTAAATAGATTGGCTGATATTGTTGAACCAATATTGCCGGAGAGTCAGTGTGGATTCAGAGCAGATCGCGCAACAGCAGATATGATATTTTCTCTACGACGGATATAAGAAAAGTGCCGAGAACAAAATGAAAACCTATTCGTGGCCTTTGAGGACCTGACAAAGACGTTTGACTCCATTGGCCGAAATATATCATGGAAGCTCTTGGACATCATAGAATGCCCTCCTGAGCTGGTGCACATGACTACGCTTCTACACAATGTTAAGCCCGGCCTTAAGCAGGGCTGTGTGATCGCGCCTAAGCTTTTATCTGTATTTGTTGCCGCTGTCCTGCATCATGTCAGAGACAGCTTATCGCATTCAGTGGAGAGATTATATAAACTGGATGGAGGTTAGGAGGTTCGCATTGTCGAGCTGCAGTATGGTGCTATAGTGACTTAGTGAGGCCTACGGTATATTCGGATGAAAAATTAATGAACACAAAACGAAAATATTGCAACAAACTGCTTCAAATAAGGTGAGAGTGAGAGAGATATTGTTGTGAATGGTCAAACACTGAAAGATGTGGCATGCTTCCCGTAATTGGTTGACTTCCCAAATGCATGCTCTGCCGACATGCAAGAAAAGGTTATAGAATAAAGTAAACTGGTGCCAATTTTGGAAAAGGGTGTTCAGTAACCAAGACTTAAGGAACAAACTAAAATAAATGTTTACAATACCATCATAATTAATTTACAGAGTAATCATAAGTGTTTTATTTGCTTCCGATTCAGGGAAATTCTTCTGTATGGTCCTGTATTGAAAGCAAATGAAGCAACTCAAGATATTTCATCAAGGTTCAACGCCTGCGGGAAAATCTTCAAAATAAAATAAGACCCTCAGACCAATGTGGAAGTTCTTGAAAGGGCCGGCAGTTTGATCATAGAATTCCGGATCCTAAAAGCTCAGCTGAGATGGTTAACTCATTACAAATAATGAAGGACATTAGGATGCTGAAACAGTTCCTATATGGTGAATTAAAGAACAAGAAACGAAATCTGGGAGGTGCAAAATAAAAATATAAAGACGTCATAAAATCGTCTCTAAAAAACCCCACGTACGAATTCTGTATCCTTTTGACCTTAACTGCTCAGCATGCGAAAGGCCATGTAGGTCTAAGCGGCTTATTTGAGCCATAAAACATACATAATATTATAATATTCTTAAATACATAATTCTTCAACACTGGCTCAGCAAAATTAATAGCCATGGCTGAGGTCCTACTCGTATACAGTTGACACCCATCATTACTCATCAACATAATTTTTTTCTTTCAACATTTTGCGATATTTGTTGCGGTTTGGTAACCCTCCAAGTAGAGGCCAAGCTGGGGTATTGTATTTCAATAGACAAGAGCGTAGAACCCGACAAGCAATAGCTCGTCGAACGCAGCATTTCGAGGCTGGGTACTGCCGGATGCCTTCTGCGCAGTATTCTACGTTAATCACTAGCGTAATCGATAAACTTTTTGAGACTAAAAGATTAAGCACCAACCAAGGATTGATAGCCCAAGAGGGGTGCTGACTGGTTTTAATAGCGCCCACGTGATGCCCACGTTAAGCTTAGTTAAGCCAACATCTAAAACTCAAAAAATATAAAAAATTCCTGTTCTTATTTAAAGAAAGAATCACTGAAATAAAGGAAAAAAAAATATATGAACACGCCACAATCATTCAGACATTACTTAGTTAACCCAAGTTGTTAAGTATCACCAAGTGTATCTTTAACTGAAATAACTTTACCTCTATCCACATTTTACACAACTAACAATTAAAAAAAAATAGATGCTACTAATAATAGCCCTTCAGGTCAAAAACCATGAAGATTTTGAGACATAATTATAAACGACTATTTAAAGCAACTAATCTTGCCACGTTGTGATATAAGAAAGCACCAAAACAACAAAAGACCACTTCGTAAACAACTTAATTAAACCATTGCAATTACTTTCAGTAACGAGACAATAAAAAAACCCTTTTCAGACTCAATGTTCAATTTCAAAACAAGTAAATAAATAAAAATAAATTGCAAACATCAAAAGCCTCTTTCATAACTCCAGTCAGGTCCAGACTCTAAATTAGAAATAATCCTTGAAATCTAATAAGTCTTCAAACTTTAAAATATCAACGAAACGACTCGATTGGCTTTGCAAAAAAGGCAATCGAAAGTTTTTTAATAACTTTTCTCCTTTCGTTTTGAATTTTTAATATCAACTAGATCAATAATAAATATTATTTAATTATGGATATAGTTCATGTATATTAAGTTAAAAATTAATACGAAAATACATTTTTACTTGAGTGAGTTTATTGTGATTTCAAAAATAATTAAAATATTCTGTCAATAAAGTTAATTTTTTAAATATTACTTAAGATTTAAAACTTAATGCAGCCTTATAATATTCCACGTCGTGAATAGTTTTAACCATTTGTTGTTAAGAATTCCTTAAGAAAATTTGTTAGGGTAATACATAAGTTCTATCTTTCTGGGATATACGAATTAGCATTGTCCTGCTGTAGCAGAATACAAAGAATTCCCACTCTACTAAATTGGAATCAGCTGAACTCTTTCTGACCTAAATTAAGAAAACAACTAAAAAAATTGCTTGACATTTTTTAGTGATGATGGTGTCTATCAATCACAAATAAGTGTACTCTTATTAATTAAAATTAATTAATTAATTTTTTATCAATTGTTGTTCTGGAACAACATTGGGCTTTTAAGGTGCCTACCATGTCATTTTTTTAGTTATAACTAAGGTTTTGATCCAATATTTTTGAAATGATAATATCGTTCACTTGTTCAACAGTTCTAATATATTCAAGATACATATTTAAAATAAATGTATAACCCTTTACGCATAATTTACATCTCCACTGCTTTTTAACGAATTCGGGCAAATGCCCTAAATTATCATACCTAATATCATTTGTAGGCCTTGGGAATAATGGAATTCTTCTCTGTTTTTTTGCTGCTGCTGTAGCTGTTCATTGCTAGGACGCCCCTTTCGCGTTAGACCCATTTTAAAACCTTTGGTTAGAGTAGCCGATATGCTAGCTTGAAACTGAAGCAGCGAAAATTGGTTTCCTCCAAAGTGGTTTCCTCCCATTTTGTTCTTGATAGCGCCTGTATAGTAGCCAACTGCTTGCTGCAACAACCCCAAGACACCATACATTCTCATATACCCTTGATTTTACTACCTATTCTATATAGTTCAAGAAATATGTCGGCTTTATCTACGCCACCCATAAACTTATTATATTCTTTCACCACATATGGCTGGACAATTTCTATAAATTTTTCTCAGCAACACTCTACCATTTGCACTTCAACTCTGGCTCAGTAGAAAGATAGTTTGACCCAAAGTTTATGGATTTTCTGTTTTAGCATCTGCTCATCTACCCTATTGTATTCTTCATTTGGGATGGTTCTCATCTCATCCAAGAAAGCTTGAAGTAAAGGTCGTACCTTGAACAGTTTGTCGTGCTTTGGATCAGAGCTAGGTTTTTGGGTTGTCTACAATGGTTTGGTTTATATCTACAATGTACAGATAAGTTAATAATTTTTGAAAGCGGTTCCTCGACATTAATGCCCGCTATGGGTGGGTACCTACATTATGTAGTCCAATACATTCTCGTGCTGGGCATTTTAACAATTCCAGTTTGAAGAAGTATGTCAAACCGCTGCTCAATTTCTGACTGGTCCGCATCTTTTTGATGGGCATAAGTGTTGGTTTGTTCTGAAATCTCCTTGATTATTGTTATTTGATTATATATATTTGTTATATTCAAGGAGTTTTATGGGCTTCAGGTAATACTGGCATGAAACATCCCCATTCACTTGCTGGGAGCACAAAGTCACGTTTCTGAAATATCCATTTTTCTGTAGTTTGTGATTGACTTTCCGTAGTTATTTAATTCTGTTTGCTTTTAGCATTATTTTTTGTTTTTGATCTTTTTTTGTTTGCTTTTTACTTTGCTTTTTGGCTCCCTTTGTCGTGAAGCCATTCACACCATTTTACCTCCAGGGGAGTAAGGTGGATCAATTTCATCAGATTCGGGTGAATAAGATGGGTCCAGATCAGGTTCAAGCAAAAGTTGTCTTACTTTTTAATCATATCAGTATAACAAAAAAATATTTAATAAAATGAGGATATTTATTACTCCATTAACATTTTTTCCTACTTGAATTTCAAAATATGAAATTGTTTTGTTACAGAGAGTTTTCTTTTAAGTTAAGTAGGGTTATTCTTTATAAGCATACAACCCGAGACGTATGGTTGATATCGTTATTTTGAGGAATATCCACTACAAAGGTATTTCTTCTTCAGGATATGACAAGATAGTGTTTTGAAATATATATTTGTATTAAAACCGAGTCATTTTATCGTCTAACTGAACTGGAGTGCTTTAGTCCCCGATCTCCCATATTCTGGTTTTAAAAATAATAAAAATGGTATTTAAAGTTTTCAAATACAAGGAAAAGCGGAGCAAAACTTCCGAGAAGTAATATAAATATACAAAATGAAGTTCTACAAGACTCGTAAAGACAAAATGTTTATCTAGTATAACTTAGAACGCTGATTAAATAATAACTTAACTAATAATTAATAACAAAATGTGTATTAAGGTCTGCAGGATCAAAAACTGGGTCTGGAAATAATTGAGAAAAGACGAAATGAATGGTCATCAATAAAGAACAAGAAGTGCAATTAAATTGACGGATACATTTCCAAAGAGTTAGCCAGTTTACGTATCTAAACTCAATAGTCGATGAGATTGGTGACTGTGGAACAGAAATGAAAAGAGGAACTGTAATGAGGCGCGCTGCTATGGAAAAACTCCGAAAAATATGCAGTGATGATGCTGTAACTCTTAACACAAAGAAGACACTGTATATTCATTGTATTATCGATCTTTCTTTACGGCTGTGAAATTTGGACAGAAAAAACTAATGTAAACTTACTCGACAAAATTTTTTTGCCATTGTCATTGGAAAATTGGATATAATTTTTTGGGCTTTTGAAAAATCGAAAAACGTTTATTATCGAAGTGTTGGTATGGTTCAATTCTTCTATTGGAACTTTTGGTGTGAAACACTAAACTTAAAGAGATTTACCACTAAACACCAAAACACTTTTTGGAACTGCTCGACGCACGTTTCGCTAACCATGTTAGCATCATCAGGAGATGATTTAATCTACTACTTTAATCTAATTTTTTGTTGTTGGTATGGTCTCTAGTTTTCCAACGGTATAATATATATATATATATATATATATATATATATATATATATATATATATATATATATATATATATATATATATATATATATATATGAAGAATATAAGCAACAATATTATTAGATTAAAAAAAAAATAGAAAACTAACAATTTTGATTAGCATGACAATGGCAAACTGAAAAGTGATAATATATGAACAATGTTGGATAGTTATGGGAAATAGAATGTACGAGAACGTGGAACTACCTCATTTTACCATATGCTGATGGCATTGCAATCATAGTAAGAAATTCGAATAACTAAAAAATATATTCGACATTACTTAAAGGAGGCATCAGGCATCGTAAACATGGGGTGATTTATAAATATAAAAAGGACTGGACGTAAAACTCATTAAAAATTAATTTAATCAATAAAAAAACTATCAAGGAAATAAAAAAGTAAGTATAAAAGTAAAAGATACGTTACCACAAAGAAGCTTTCAAAACCGTTCAAGCTAGAAATTCGTTATTTAGTTTAATCTAAAACCTGACGATGAATGGATATTGGAGAATGATTTATCTACCACTGATTTCATTTTCTATTTAACTAACTACATCGAGATTAAAACATTGAAGAGTTCTCTTTCAATTCGTCGGGTAATCAGAAATATTTCGTCCGATTTTAAATATTACAAATATGAATAGAAATGTTCAGTACTTTTATAAAAAAAAAACTAGCATTCTCTTTAAACTAGCAATATATTATCACAAAAATCCAATCAAAACTCTCACCAAGCTGTTGTTGCTTAATGTGGCATTATCATTAAAAATCTTTAGTTCGATTAATTTCACCTAACTATTTTCCAACTTTTTTATGTCTTCGAAAAAGTACGACTTGTCGAGTTCTATTAAACAGTCCTGTATTTCGGCAATAATATCTTCATTTGCATTTCAGCCAGTCACTTCTTCATGTTTGGAAAGAGAAGGAAGTTGGAAGGGGCCAAATCCGGAAAATAGGGTGGGCGGCATCCATTCATAGGGCAAATTGAATAATAACAGCGAAACAGTACTTTTTTCTTCGCGGTGAGGGCGTTTTTTATCAGCTCTTCGTTAAATTTGTCCAGCATAATACTCCCCTGGGATCGTCTTTCCCTTTTCCAAATTGTCGATAAAGATGATGCCTTGTATATCCTAGAAATTAGCTTCTATGGTGTTTCCGGTGGATGGAAAGCCATGGCCATTCTTCTTAGCGGCACGTTCGCCGGATATAAATAATCTGTCTTCACTTTTTCTTTATTTTTGGTATGCAGTAATGAATCCAAGTTTCATCAACAGTCATTAATTACCACTGGAACTTTTTCAGATTGATTTTATACATACCCAAGCGCCACAGTCACTCGATTCTGTTTTTGGCCCGTAGTAAATAAAAACGGCACCAAGCATGCTGATAGCTTCCTCATGCCCAAATATTCTTGTAGGATGTTTGGTATGAGTTCGCCTGAGATGTTTATCATCTCAACAATCGGCCAACATGATATCATGGATTTTCTTGACCTTTTCCTCAGTAATTACCTCAACGTACCGTCCTAACCGCGGAACGTCATTCCTGCTGGTTTAATCACATCAAAACAAAGATACTTAAATATTTTTTTCAACTTTTCTTCGGTTTACGCGATAGGTTTGTAGCGTAAAAATAGTATTTAATCAACAAACAAAACGTTTTTTCTTGTCATTACCTTTATTTTATATATTATTTGACAATTTTTTCGACTACACTTGTAATACAAGTCCTATCTAAGTCATTTGATGCCTTGTTAAGCCTTGTGATGAATTTTCTCTGGCGATATGAACTATTTCGAATGATTTTGCTTCATTAAATGACAATTCGAAATAACGGAAGAAAACGAAAGGTAGGTTTCGTAGAAAACGAAAGAATAGGCAAAATTGAAAACGAGAGAGCAGTCTCAATCCATTCAATATAAAAGTGGTTAAAAACGTCATTGAAGAGATCCATCCGTTTCGGTAATGTGAGCTATAAGCCCTGTACAATTGATCAACAAGCACTCGTAGATAAGCTGCTCCTGAACTCAACATCCCACATTCAATAATAATCTTACATTATTACGCTTTTGGTAAGACTAGTTAATGAAGAGAAGGAGTGCCTGAAGCTCATTGCAGTATTAAATCGCTTTATTCATAGGAAGATTAATTCAAAATGCAAAAGTCAAACTTTCCATCGATCGAATTGTTACTTAAAATGAATGTAATTTACGATTCTCAAGAAGCTGAACGAATGGTAAAATCCTCAATAATAGCCGAAATCGGCCTAAACGACAGATTCTCCCAAAAGAGGTTATTATGCGTCCGATAGTATTTTGAGGATATAATCTACATGAAAGTTGTTCACTTTGCATAATTCAAATTTGAACAAAAGAAAGCAGAGGGGTTATCTGCAACAAAACAACGAGAAGCGAAAAATTGCGTTTGTTAAGAAACGAACTAAGAAAAAAAACCAACCACTACAGAGCTCACATATAATGTTTTTTTTCGTTTTAGTTTTCAATGAAGCACTAGTAGAAATTAGTTCATATTTAACTGTGTAACGATTTCTGTAATATTAGATATACTTTTACTTTTGTTTCTTATCTACGTTACATTGTATTAACCGCATAAAATTTTCATTATATAAAAAAATAAATGCTAGTTATTTTTCGATTAGCATTTAACAAGTTAACAACCACTTTACCAAGAAGATGAAAGACGCAAAGGTAACAAACAAATTCGGGATTCGGTTTACCAACTACTATTATAAATTTCCAAATGATAAAAGTAATAGAAAATGTTACAAAGGTTACTTTGTAAACTTTTTAAAAAGCCATGTCTTTCCACTCGAAATAAACTAAATTAAATTTCCACAAACATCAAAAGAACTACTCCTTCTTTCTA
>JARFXV010001099.1:112500-202500 GCA_031761425.1 Cosmopolites sordidus | reverse complement strand
CGTCTCTAATGTCAAAATTAATCAGAATAGTCTGGCAAAGCATCTAGGAACGTTTAACATAAGAGCAACCCTTGCAAATTGTCAAAATTTATTATCAAAATCAGTGTTCTGTGCACCAAATTTGACGAGGTATTAACCGAATTATCGACAAATTCCGAACGAATTTCACCCTACCCTATATTAAAACGAAAACAAGACAAAAAAAAGTTCCAAAAGGCATTTCATTCATCATTAGAAGTTAATTTTCGATCAGCGTGCCTGTATCTGCAAGTTTTATATGAGGGAGTATACGATGGGAGCCAAATCCGTTGAATACGATAGGAAGCACTTCAAAGTGCACTTTATTGTGCACATTATTGTGTGTTAGTGGATATGAAACCGTTTTCACTTTCTTTGGAATAGTTTCAGCTGCCTCTATCTACTGTTTGAGCTACTGCTTCATTTTTAGCGTATAATGGTGACTTCATGTTTCATCTACTATTATTAAACATCGCAGGATCGTGTCTAACTAGATCTAAGAATTCTTGAGAAGTGTTAAGTAGAATACGTCTTTGGTTAACTGTTAACAATCGTAGCACCCATCGAACGATAAGCTGTTTTATACCTAAACCATCTATTTAGTCACTAATCAACATCAGCAAAAATTTAATATGGCATTGTAGGTTCTGTGACCATTTGGTTGGTCATTTTTTTGCCTCGAGAATTCTTCATCTTCAATGGATGCATGACCACATTTAAATTCAGCAGCCCATTTTTCTTAAATAAATAAAGCATTTTAAAATAACCTGAATTTCCACTTTAATCTCTTTCCGGAAAATGTCAAAACCTGTTAGCTTTCCTCGCTCGCCAAAAGCAAGAAACAAAACGCAATTCAAACTTTGCAGCACACTAACTAATGAATCATACTTGGCAAATGTCATAGTCATTAAGTTTTGCTTGCGGTATCTCTGCATCAGTCCGAAAATATTTCGAACAACTCTCGTATGTGAAAAATTATATAAAATTTAATGAGTGATATAAAACCTGATAAAAACAAATTAAAATACCAAAAGCCAAAGCCTGTTTTTAATACCGTTATTATATATTTATTGGATTCATTATTTTTGTGTGATTATACTTGAGACGGCATTTTAGAAAACGTTTTTGCTTGAATATACATAATTCCTTTGTATATCCCATCCGTCATAATATTTTCCCCCTTCGATCTTTGACAGTAAAAAAAAAGTATTTTATTGTTTTTTTTTTACGATTTTATTAGTATTTTCTACACAAGCGTAATAAAATAAATCATTTTCCTTTACCGTACCGAACGAATTATGGAAAAGGAAGTTAAATTACAAGAAACATACAGCTTCTGATATAGGTTTTATGTCAAACTTCCATGTAGTAGGTAAGATTTAGGACAGCCAAGGAGGAAATATATATAAAAGCATAAATTAAGAGGATTTATGAACTAATTCCAAAAGTTTACGAGAAGTATACATTTCGGATTATTTTTATTATGGTTGTTCTTTGTTTCAGTGTGTATAAAGCAAACAAACGATAAAATACCCTACATTCCATTGTGGTCGGTTGCCAAGTTTTAGATGTTTGAGATATTTACGAACAGAATTTATTGATGGTATTGACAATGTATAAATAGTGTGTCAAAAAAAAATTAACTGGGAAATGTTATGTTCTTCATTAAAGAGCGTGTTTAGTTTCAAACTAATAATGTGATATCGAATGTTCGGTAATTAGACCAGTTGTTAACTTGTTGTTTAACTGATGTCAATGTGTTTAACTGAGCCAATGTGTTTAACTGATAACTGATCATATTTCATCTGCTTCTTCCTACTGATTTGCTAAATCTAAACGTATTACTACGATCACAAAATTTGTTTTTGTTATAAAAAATTGCGCGTTTTGTGTTATTTCGCTTAGTAAAAATGCTTTAAGAAAATACCAGAAGACGAGTATAAAAACTGTTTTCAAGAAAAAAACGTGGGAATCAGCTTGGATATTGCTATGAGAGGCCATTACTTTGAAGGAGGCAAAACAAATTTGAATGAATAAACGCCTTTAGTCGCGTTACTTTTTGATCATAGTAGTATTCCTCCTGGACTTTCCTGGTATACGATTGATTTCATTTTTGATTGCGTTTGGAGTTTAATTATTTAAGATTACATGTCAGAAATTGACAGGTAAATATATTTCGAAACAACGAAAATTTTCGTTCTTGTGTTGTATTTGATGGAATTGGTAGAATTGTTTCGCCCAACTTTTGCTATAAAAAATCATCAAACTGGAACATATGCTCAATAGCAACATAAAAACTAATACATTTTTTGCTTTATTTCTCTATACAGTGGATCCCAAAAATATTCGGACACCTTATTTAAAAAATCAACCATTCGACACGGCCGATTTATATGGTCATGGCTTTAGCTCATTCCCTTCATTCGCTCTCCGGGTGTTCAGCTTAAAGCCAGCTGATGACAGCTTAAGGCCAGAAACCGGCCCTGGGAGACGCTTGCTGACGCTTTGGAGGTCGGATGGGGGAACGACAAAGAACCAACGTGGAGTGCGGGTACATTTTCATTGTTTTATATATATATATATATATATATATATATATATATATATATATATATATATATATATATATATATATATATATATATATATATATCATCATCATCATCATCATCATCATCATCATCAACCCGTATCAATCCACTGCAGGATGAAGACCTCTTCAGCATGCATCCAACTCTCGCGGTCCTGATCTCTCCTCTGCCATTCGGGTCCAATATACTTAATAATGTCATCACTCCATCGAGTTTTCGGCCTTCTCCGCGAGTAATAACCCCAAACCGACGGTTATCGCTTGTCTAGCGCTGACTAAGGCATTGTTATAGTATATAAGTAAAGAATTGTAATGTTAATGTTACTCAATATTATAGTGTCAAAGCTGTATTGCTGTTCATAATATTGTTTCATTAGTTAAGTGCCCTTATTGTAAAATAAAGTTTTTAAAAGCAAAGTTGTCGGTCTTTACATTTAACTGGCGCTTAACTGGTTTACCGTTGTGCAGAAGTGATTTTCAAGTCTTAAGGCACTATTGAAGAAAGGTGAGAATTCGAGATCAAGCTATTGTCTACCGTGTTGTCAGAGAAGCTGTGGTCCAGTTCCCACTTCCAGAAGACCAACAATTCAGACCGCCATTCAGCCACGCCTTTATAGGGAACCCTTTGGTTGTGTGACTAAACAGTATAAGCTTTATGGATCCATCCTTGATTATATTGTAAGTTAAAACTAAATTGTCATTTTTACGTATTTCTATGTGAATGTCTGAAACTTCTAAACGTTTAACAAAGATTTTATTGAATAATATGGCAAAATTAGGATTAAGTGAAAGTCAAGTAAATACAGAAACAAGTTCAAACTCAATAAATCAAGAAGATTTATTAAACCTTTTAAGTAATTTAAGTTTAGATTCTAATATTAATTATACTAGTCAACCAAACATGGAAAATATCAGATTCCACACGTCATTCTTGCCAACTTTTTCCGGTGCTCAAAGTCATTTGGAGAGTTTCTTAATGTTTATAGACGAATTTCATTATCTTTATTTTAGTAACGATAATGAAAATCTAAATAAAGTAATTCTGGCAGCGATAAAATCAAAATTAGTAGATAATGCTAGAGAATTTCTTCTCTCAAGATCTGCATAATTGGCTCGAAATAAAAACAGCTTTAAGAGAAAAATTTGGTGATCCAATTATTTACCAAATTTTAATGCAGCAATTGCAATACATCAAAATAAATAAGAATGAAAACATCCTTAACTTCGTAGATCGACTTAAAGCATTTGTTCAAAGAATATTTTCAAAAATACAGTGCGAAGTTCAAGATCAAAATTCAAAATTAATTTTATTTAGTCAAATACAGAAAACTGCCGTTTTAATTTTAACTGCAAATTCGCCACAAACCTTGAAAACAATGCTTATGCTACAAAATCCTGATACACTTGGTAACGCTTATACGCACGTTGTAGACTTTAATATGATAGAATCGCAAGTCAACTTTGCAAATAATTCAAGTATATTCCACCAAGATATGAAAACACCATCTCAAAAACCATTCAACTCCTTTCAACATTCAATTAATTTTCCGCAAACGCAACAATCGAGATTTCCTAGCCAACCAATTCACATTCAACCTCGACCAGTTCAGAGGCATTATCCGACAAACGCTCAAGTGTTTGGCAAACCCAGGAATAGTTTTGCACCACAAAATAATAAACCCATTAAACTAGATGCCCCTACACCTATGTCCATTTCCACTGGAGGTCCTTCGAGAATATTCCAGAATCGACCACCTCATAGGTATCCCAACGCTTTTCAACCAACAGGTCCAAGAAAATTTGTCTCTCAAGAACTAACAAATGTAGAGACGTATACTGAACCTTATAACAAAGAATATTTCATAGAGGAACCTTCTGAACCCCCTCAAGGAAATGACTATTCACAATATCATTTCCAACAACAAGATTTCCCTTCAGAAATGTCTCACACCGAATTATGTCAACCATCCCCTACTGGAGAACGAAACGCTGAAGATAATCCAGATAATATATCGGAAAATTTTCACAAGATAGGCCCTTATCTGCCATCAACCTAAACAACATAGCCCAAAGGATCGAGTTACCATATTTCTATCTTCCCCAAATGCAAATATCTGTCCTTATAGATTCCGGTGCTACTGATTCCATAATAACACCGAAAATAGCTAATTTATTTCCAGAAAACCTCTTTTTCGAACCCTTCGAAGTTACAGCTTGTAAAACTAGATATAAAGAAGATACAAATTTAATAATACCTTTACTAAAAGAATTAGGACTTAATTACGATATTAGAATGAGAGTGTTAAATTGGCATAACGATTTCGATGCACTGATAGGAACAAAGGATCTGAGAAACTTACACGCACTAATAGACTATGAAAAGAAAATTCTAACACTTCAAAATATAAAAATTTCATTTTCTCTCGTTTATAACAAACCTTTAGTTCGACCAATCCAAAATTTTCATAACCATTATTTCGTTATTCCGGTAAATCACGAAAACGGCGTTGCTATCTTACCTTCTCTTACAATTGGAGATCATATTATACCTGATAGTTTAATCAATGTAAAGAATGGATATTGTAAAATTCCGAATCCTACTCCTGAAGTTAGTATTAATTTTCATCAAATACTAAAAGTTATTCCCCAAGATAAATTCGATTTAATAGACCCTCCTCGCGAATATAACAGACAAAAATTCGACCTGATAAAACAACTAAGGTTAGATCACTTAACACCTGTAGAGAAATCAAAAATCATACCTCTTCTTCGCGATTTCAAAGATATTATGTATCACGAAGGATGCGACCTCTCTTTTACCAGCCAGACGAAACACGTTATCCGTACAACAAATGATCGTCCTGTCTATGTAAAATCTTATAGACATTCACCTTCCATGAATCAGGAAATACAAGCTCAAATTCAGAAACTATTAGACAATAAAATAATTCGACCTTCGATATCACCTTATTCCGCCCCAGTATGGATCGTTCCAAAAAAGGCAGATGCTTCTGGTAAATAGAAGTTTAGACTAGCGATCGATTACCGCCAACTTAACGATGTGACAGTTGAAGAGAAATGGCCACTCCCACGCATAGACGACATTCTCGATAATCTGGGAAAATGCACTTATTTCACCACTCTTGATTTAGCTCATGGTTTCCACCGGATTGAAATGAGCCCAGAATCCATTGAAAAAACGGCATTTACTGTAAATAATGGTCATTTTGAGTACCTCAGCATGCCATTCGGCCTCAAAAACGCCCCTGTCACGTTTCAACGAATGAGGGACGAAATATTAAGAGAATACATCTACAAATTCTGCTTCGTTTATATGGATGATGTTGTTATCTTTTCTAAATCTCTTTTAGAACACATCGATCATATTCGAATTATACTGAAAAAATTGAAAGAAGTAAACTTGAAAGTACAGTAAAGCATGTTATCACTTCAGAAGGGATAAAACCAAATCCAACAAAGGTTGAAGCCATCCAACGTTATCCCATCCCAAAAAGCCAAAAAGAAATAAAAGCATTCTTGGGATTGGTAGGCTATTACAGAAGATTTATAAAGAATTTTTCACGAATCACCTTTCCATTAACCAAATGCCTCCGAAAAGGTAGTTCTGTCGATACTGAAAATTCTGAATACAAAAACGCCTTCTAAAAATGCAAAGAGCTAATCTCGAACTGTCCTATTCTACAGTACCCCGACTAAAGTAAACCATTCAAATTAACCACAGATGCTTCAAGTTGTCGGTCTTCACACTTAACTCGCGAATGTTTGCGATCAAGCGGTATCCAGTCCAAAATCGCCCTGGTCCATCTTTCGTCCCATCGCCTCGCTTCATGGCCTGCCCACTTCCATTTCAATTGCTTTATTCTTCCAACGATGTCACTCACTTTCGTTTGTTCTCTGATCCATGTGCGGGTCTTTCTATCTCGTCTAGTAATGCCAAGCATACATCTTTCCATTCCCCTCTATGCTACTCGAAGTTTTTGAACTGACTGTGATGTGAGTGTCCGTATGTCATAACGGGCAGGACACACTGATCAAAGACTTTTCTTTTCAGACAAAGTGGTATTTTGCTCTTAAACACCATGTTGAGTCTGCCAAATGCTTGCCAGCCAATTTAACGCGTCGCTCCACCTCCCGGACGGTATCCCCTTCCATTGAAACCCTCTGCCCAAAATATATATAGTGATCCACCACTTCCAAATCCGTTCCTAAAACAGAAATCCTTTTATCCTCAGCAAATTTATTGAACATGACCTGACTCTTCTTCTGGTTTATCTTTAAGCCAAATGGCTCCCCAGCCCTTTGCAGTTCTTGTACGTGTCTTTGCAGCTCCTCTGGATCTTGTGAAAGAAGAACGATATCATCTGCGAATCTAAGATGATTTAAGTATGCACCATTAATTCTTATTCCATCCTGTTCCCAATCCAGATTACGGAACACTGCTTCCAGGCAGGCTGAGAAAAGAAGAGGCGATATTGCGTCACCCTGCTTTACGCCCCGCTCTTCATTTATTCCAACCTCAAAATCGTCAAGGTGGACTGTCGCTGTAGCTTAATCATATATCGATCCTAGTAGATTTACATAGGCTTTCCCTACACCTTGATTAAGCAGTGCATCCATATGGTCCGCTTTGAAATTGAATCAAATGCCTTTTCATAATCGAAAAAAGCCAAGCACAGTGGCATAGTGTATTCGTTGTGTCTTTCTATGACCTGCTGTAGAACCTGGGTGTGATCCATTGTACTGAATCCACTTCTGAATCCTGCTTGCTCCCTTGGTTGTGCGTCATTAAGTTTTCTTAGTACTGATAAGAGGCTTATTGGACGGTAGTTCTTTAAATCTTCCCGTGCTCCTTCCTTATGTAAAAGAATAACTTCTGCATTTTTCCATAAGCTGGGTACTTCTTGTTGTTTGAGACATTTTGAGTATAATTTTGCCAGTGTTTTTTATATAAGGCCGATCACCAGCTTTTAACATCTCCACAGTTATACTATCCTTTCCTGAAGCCTTGGCATTTCTCATTGAGTCTATAGCCGTTGTCACTTCCTCTACCAGGATATCCAGCACGTGTTCTTCAGTGGGCATTGCTGTTATTGCTTGATTCTGGTTCTCATACAACCCTGAATAATATTTTTGGACTACCTCTAACATTTCCGTCCGTTCCCTTCATATTGTACCATCCTCACGCATTAAGGAAACCATTCGTGTCCTTTTCTTTCTTAGCCTCTGCTTAGTTTTGTTAATTCCCCTGTTTTCTTCCAGAGTCTTTTGCACAAGTTTCATGTTGAATCGGCTCATTTCCTCTCGAATATGTTTTCTTATAGTTTTGCAAAGCTCAAGGTACGCGACCCTGCTAAAAGGACTGTCTGCATTTTTCATCGTCCGGCTTTTTTTCATTAAATTAATGGTCTTATTGGAAATTTTTGACTCTTTGAAACATTTATCTTCTGGTGCTATTGAAGCCGCCGTTTTAAGCACATTGTTGGCGATTTCTTCATATTGGTCTGTAATTTCCATCTCCTGCGAGTCCTGCAACACAGCAAAGCAATTCGACAAAACAATTTCAAAATCTCTGCGCCTCTCCCGCAGCTTCCCAGAATTCACTTTGGCGCTTTTTGATCTTATCATTCTTTTGCGCTCTTTTTGGCAGTTTATCTTAATCTTTGCTCGTACCATTCGATGGTCACTTCCCACAATAAAATGGTTAAGGACAGTAGAATTGCAAAATATTGTTTTTATCGTTTGACATGATGTAATCAATTTCACTTGTGAGTTCAGATAGACTTTTCCATGTCCATTTTCTGTTGATTTTTTTCTTGTAAAACGAATTCATAATGTAGAGTTCTTGTCCTTCAGCAAAGTCAACCTGTCACCTCTATTGTCCCGCTCAGCGTTTCCATATGGCCCCGTTGCATTTTCACCAGTTCTTGCTTCTCCGATTCTGGCATTAAAGTCGACCATCAGGATTTTATACCTATACTTCTCTTTGTCTAAAATTTGGGCCACAGCATCATAAAATTCCTCAATTTCCTCATCTCTATGGCTTATAGTTGGTGCATTATAGTTTGATGCGATATATAAATTTTTTATATATATATTTTATATATATAATATATATATATATATATATATATATATATATATATATATATATATATATATATATATATATATATATATATATATATATATATATATATATATCTTCCCTTGTATTTTACTTCGTTCTTACCTCTTGTTAACTTCTTTTATAATAAAGTCCCAAAATAATCGGTTTAACTCTAAAACGTATTTACTGTTTTTATACACCTTAAAAATATCACAGATTTGACATCAAATGCTCCTTTTGCGTTTCATTTAGGTAGTTATTACAAATTTGCCAATATTCCTTTTTTAAGTGCCAAATTGGAGACCAAGATTAAATTTGGGCTCCTCATGTTTACTGTGTAAGTGGTCACGTAAATTTAGTGCAGTGGATGCATCGCAAGACAAATTCTATGCCGTGGATAACACGGATAACACATGGATAACATGTTTCCCGGTGATTCTAATTCTTCATCAGGGTCTGACACACTTCCACAACTCCCGAGAACATTAGTTGCGATTCAACATTTTTAACAACTCCCTATAAACCTCACTTAATAACTCAAAATGAATTAGATGATTTGGTACGTGACTTCTTGGTTCCAGATTTCAATAGTGAAATCTGTTAGATAAAAATGTAAGTGTTTCCATTTTCCCGAAAACGGAATGTAATATTTTCAAGTATTTATAAAATAGTTTAATTAATGAGCTTAATATGGAACATATACCTTCCATGTGGCGTATTTTCATAGATTTGTCGAAATACAGCCTAAAAGCAGTCTTGCTTCCTAATAGAAACAAAAACCCATCTATCCTTTCGCCCATTCAGTGATAATGAAAGAAACCTATGACAACTTAGGGGGATATTTGTAGGGATTTAATAGTGATATGTATATTGCTAGGACTTCAAGGGGGTTTTAAAAAGTACTGCTTTATTTTTGTGTCTATGGGATAGTAGAGCAACAAAAGAACATTACTGTAAGAAAGATTGGCCTCATAGGACTTCTTTTCAACCTGACACTTCAAACATAAAATATACCCCATTGTTCCGCTTCTCCATATTAAGCTTGGACTAATGGAAAACGTTGTCAAAGCCATGGGCAAAGAAGGTAATAGTTTCAGGTACTTAAAATATATATTTCATCTATTAAGTTATGTAAAACTAAAAGAAGGTATATTTATTGGACGTCAAATAAGGAAGCTTCTAGCTAATTTATGTGTACAAAAAAATGAAATGAAAAGCAACTGGCAGCTTGGAAGAGTTTTTTAAGTGTAGCAAAAGGATTTCTGCGCAAGAAAACTGTAAAAACAAGAGAGATGAAAACAATATGAAATAAAAAAGATAAAAACAATAAAAACCGCATAGATGAACTCTTGAAAGCCTATGAAATACTAGAGTGTCGCATGTCCTTAAAAACATTTTTTACACTCCTATTTGGATTTTTTTCGAAAAATTTCAGTGCAGTAAGCAACGAACAAGTGCAGTAAGCAACGAGAAAGATACCAGGGATGCTGGATCCCGTCTATGTTGGACTAGTACTGGTTTTTAAAAACAGATGCTACTACAGAACACAAGAGGAAAAAGTAAAAGTTTTTGTCGCTGTATAACATCTCATGTAATATATTTTTTATTCACATAATCGTCAGTATTGTACTTGCATAGATTTAGAACGTATTACTTGTTTATATTAAAGAAATATTAGATTCTAAAAATATTGGATATATTGACTTTTTTTCATTAATTTCTAAACCTAACATTTCCTCTGCAACTGCCAGATCTTCCTTATTCCATCTTGATTCTTACTATTAAAACTAGATCAACATAAGCATTTCTCTAATTAAAATAATAGTTAAACTCAACTAGATGTATTCGAATTTATTTTTACCACACATAAAGTTAGTTACATTCAAATTAATGTAACTAACTTTATGTGGATGTGGATAAAATTATCCACTCTAAACGTTTGTTCTGAGGTTTGTTCTTTGAAATGACTGTAACTAACTTTATGTGGATGTGGATAAAATTATCCAATCTAAACGTTTGTTCTGAGGTTTAAGTAGCGTCCGCAAAATTAAGAGATGTCGTGATACTCTTGTATTTCGAAATTTATAGCAAATTAGCCGGCGGTCGAGAAAAATAAAACAAAGCCAAAAGCTATTCCTGCTCATTTAAGAAATGAAATTCTCGGAAGAGAGTATTCGCTTTCGGGGAAAAGTGTGTAGTATGGGGATGTCTTGCATTTGGTGGGATTATAGTTTGCCAGGATAATAATGGGTAAACAGTCTCCCGAGAATCGGATGTAGTTGGAATTTTTGTGCGCGATGTGATGAAAAAGGATATAAACAAACCGCCCTACTACTGTTGTTTTATTTTTCTACGAAATATCATTTTTAGTGTATCGGTTTTTTCGCCAAGAAATAACAGATCATTTTTTGTTCAATGATATATCTTAATTCAGTAAATTATTGGATATTTTTTTATTTTCTTTAATATTCGTGTATAAATTTGATACTGCCATCTAAAGTGATGGTTTTACATAACAAAATTTTGTATAAGGCATAGAAAGATATAATATTTAAAGTGGATCTGGTAACACTATCAAAAATAACTTTTTGATATGTAATAGAGAAGTGTCATGATGGACCACGGAAAATGGAATACACAGGCCAACTTTAATTTTGGTGCCGAGGTATTTGGAGCCGATTTAATACGAAGTTGATGTCCTGAATTCAAATATGGCATTAATATTTGCCTAGGAGCTCAACTTTCTGAGTTGAGATCTCTGATCATTTAACTCATCCTGGTAGAAACGTCGAGGAATTGATGACATCCCCTCACAATCACTGTCACCTTCATTAGTATCAGAAGAGTGCTCAGAAGGAAATCGTCCTCACACAGCTCTGGTAGCTGGTCAAACGTTGGGATTGGTACTTCCTCTAAGTGAGGGACCGGGCATCTTGTAGAAACTACATCAGGATAAGTCCTCTTTCTACGGTTGTTTCGATTAATTCCTCTAACATTTAGTATTCAGAAATAACAGTCATCGAAGTTAAGAGAAAACGAGTTCATTAAGAGAAAACGATACATTTTAACTACATATGCCAGCAACATTGAAAGTCAATTTGAAATTTTCCTTGTGATAGTTACATTCTAATTCAAAATTCGAGTTCAAAATTGATGGGAGAATGTCTGGCAAGTTATTGGGTCTGAAGAGAATCATGTGAATTCCGAAGCATTCCTGCAACAGACCAGCAGTATTCCGTAAGCATTGCTTCATTCCAAAGGCCCTGATATATTTGTTCCATCGCAGAAATATCCTGATGGAATATTTTCTCTTCATCACTGACACTCTCCACAACTAGGACAGAAAAATCAAAGCCATGGAATGTGTAAAGCTTGTTGCATTCTTCTTATTCCACATTGTCTTCATTTTCTACTTCAAGCTCATAATTTTGGGGTGGAGTAGGATCTGATAAACTATCTGAATGTGGAATAGATTTAATAGCCGATGGAAGGTTCGGGTATTGCACTGTTCCTCTTTTCTTCATTGAAAAGCGTGCCTTTATAGGTAGAATCATGCAGAAATAGCATCTGTATGGCTTGTAAATTCCAGCCAAACCATAGGCACAGCAAAAGCCATAGATCGTTCTTCATTTTTCAGCCATTCTCGTTATATAACGAAACAAGAGTTGCCACGTATATGTGGAGCCTATAACTTATCCTTCATACCAAAATAATGGTGATAGGCAGTCAGATTCACAACAGGCATCAGATTACGTTTCTATGATGAAAATGTTATTTCACCACAAATGTAACAAACATTATTTACTAAATTTACACATTTTGGAGGCATTCTGACTTTACAAAATTTACACCTCAATGAAAAGCATTTCAAAACCAAAAATTCTGCACTAATTACAACAAAAACAATATGAAACTCTCAGGCACAGCAACAGTAATTCTGTTTATAACCTACAAGCTGGATAGCTTGACACATGTGACAACTTCTGAAAACAAAATTTCCCCTAAACTGAAAATGTAGACTATAAGAAATGGCATGTCACTGTATCTCCATAACAAGAGCCAATCGATTATTTTTATGGTGATTTTTGAATTCAGCAGCTAGAAATACATAAGAATCAGCTATTTTTAAGCCCGAAACATTTACATTGTTGGTCAGTGTTATCAATCCTTTTAAAAATAGATAATCTTAATTACTTTTTCAAAAGACTTGAAGGCTATTCTTGATGTATTTCGATGGTATTTTTTTCTGGAGATTCGCTCAATAATATCAATCAATAATCAACTACAAAACTGAGGCTCCATTTACCTTGATATCTATAAGTTCAGGCTATGAAATCAGATTACGCATTGATAAATATCCTGGAACATCATCAAATGTCGATTTTCTGTATGATCACTTAAAGAATCAGCGAATTCAGAGTCTTTTTCATTCAGAATCAGAGAATCACTACGTTTGACAGACAGTAAAGTTGATAGTAAATTAGGATACTGCACACTATTTTTAGATTTTAGTCCAACACCTACTATATTAATGAGGCAAAAGTAGCAATTTGTGGCATGGTATTTCCCTTCTCGCCAAATCACTGGCACTGCAAACTATATTTGACAGTTTACATCTGTCAATCAGCATGTTTGGTTATTTCTGAACGATGTTTGGGGTTTGGTTCGAATTTCTTTGACGTTTTATAATAGTAGATGAAACAATGTTTCAACATTATACGCCGGAGAGGAAGCTGCAATCCAAACAGTGGCAAACTTTTGGCAAAATTTTGTATATAGAAAGATATAATATTTAAAGTGGATCTGGTAACACTATCAAAAATAACTTTTTGATATGTAATAGAGAATTGTCATGATGGACCACGGAAAATGGACTACACAGGCCAACTTTAATTTTGGTACCGAGGTATTTGGAGCCGATTTAATACGAAGTTGATGTCCTGAATTCAAATATGGCATTAATATTTGCCTAGGAGCTGAACTTTCTGAGTTGAGATCTCTGGTCATTTAACTCATCCTGGTAGAAACGTCGAGGAATTGATGACATCCCCTCACAATCACTGTCACCTTCATTAGTATCAGAAGAGTGCTCAGAAGGAAATCGTCCTCACACAGCTCTGGTAGTTGGTCAAACCTTGGGATTGGTAGTTCCTCTAAGTGAGGGACCGGTCTTGTAGAAACTACATCAGGATAAGTCCTCTTTCTACGGTTGTTTCGATTAATTCCTCTAACATTTAGTAGCGAATTCACAGTCTTTTTCATTCAGAATCAGAGAATCACTATGTTTGACAGACAGTAAAGTTGATAGTAAATTAGGATACTGCACACTATTTTTAGATTTTAGTCCAACACCTACTATATTAATGAGGTAAAAGTAGCAATTTGTGGCATGGTATTTCCCTTCTCGCCAAATCTCTGGCACTGCAAACTATATTTGACAGTTTACATCTTTCAATCAGCGTGTTTGGTTATTTCTGAATGATGTTTGGGGTTTGGTTCGAATTTCTTTGACGTTTTATAATAGTAGATGAAAAAATGTTTCAACATTATCGCAGCGCTTCCATCTGCAGGAAAAGATATGGCTACGGTTTTCTGGGATTCTCGTGGTAGGGTGCTCATATACTGGTTCATAGACCTGGAAAAAGGTAGGATCAAATATCTTTACCAAACAATTTAGAGAGTGTTACAAAATATTTTTTATAAAAATTTAACATTTTCTTAATTAAATAATTTATTTAAATGAACGATGGACAGTAAGCGATGTCTCAAATATACCGAATAAAACTGATTAATGAATGTTATAAAGCCACAAAAAGTTCTAAAAGAATACTAACTCAATTACTGCCATCAAACTTCCCAGTGTTTTCATAACGCCTGCTCTGTCTTTATTAACCCATAAACACAAAACGTGTCAGACAATCTTAGATTAACGACTAAAAGAAAACAGAAATTCTCATAATTTTTCCAACAAAAACTAAACACAACAATGTGACAAGTAACATAAAACATGTTTCTGTTTTTGTCACTGTTAATATTAGAATTTTCGAATGACAAATTCAGCTTAACAAAAAATAAAATATAAGTGAATTACATTCCCACCGCCTTTAAATAAGCAAATATAAGTAGCTTAAATTTCATTAGTCAACAAGGTTTTTACCCAACGATAATGAGCTGTATTATCAAAAAGTACGCAGTTGTACTGCTATGTTCAGCGAGTGTGACATATAAGAGCAAATTAATAGAGCACTCTTGAACTCGTATATTGTTAAACCGTTTGCCAACAAATAGTTTAAATAGTAGATTAAGTGTATTTTTAACCAATTTATGGCCTTACATTTTTGTCTTCATTTATATTGATTTATTCCTAAATATTTCATAATATTGTCATCAGATAAGTCATATAATAATGCCTAGCATTTGCAAAAGTAATTCAAACAATTATTGTTATATGTGTGGTAATTTTACGAAACAAATGAGTGAAAAATGAATTCAACGAATTTGTCATACGAACTTGAATTTGGTGTCGCAGTTAAAAATCAAAATAAACCTTGGGTTCCGCACGCGATATACTCGAGTTGTGGTAAGAAATTGTGGGATTGGCTGCCTGGTCGTTGATCAAATTTACCTATCGCAACGTCAATGTTATGGAAAGAACAGAAGGACCATATTGAAGATTGTTATTTTTGCATGAATACAACTGCAGGACTCAATACCTGTTAAAAAAAGAAAATATAATTACATTGGTACAATATCACCTCAAAGACCTCACTCAACCACAAGATGAACATTATTCAGTTCAAAATGCCTCAAAAAATAAAAAGTACCTGACTTGGAAAAAGGAGCACATGAAGATTTAAAGAACTACTGTCCAATAAACCTCCTATCAGTAGTGTACAAAGTATTTGCCAAGATAATATCTAAAAGAATATTAGGAAAACTGAATGACGCACAACCAAGTGGACAAGCAGGATTCAGAAGTGGATTCAGTACAACGGATCACATCCAGGTTGTACAGCAGGCTATAGAAAGGCATAACGAATACACCATGCCACTGTGCTTGGCTTTTATCGGCTACGAAAAAGCATTTGGCAAGGGGTAGACAAACAATATATTAACCTATTAGGATCGATTTATGATGGAGCTACAGCGACAATTCACCTCGATGGTCTTGTATTCTTTTGCCGGACTGCCTTCAAGAAGTATTCCGTAATCTGGATTGTCAGGTTATGTTCAATAAATTTACTGAGGGCAGAAGCACTTTAGTTTTAGGGAGGGCTTTGGAAATTGTGAACCACATTATATATCTTGGGAAGAGAATTTTAATGGAGGGGGATAGTGCCCGAGAGGTGGAACGACCAATTAAATATGGCTGGCAGGCATTTGACAGGCATTTGGCGGGCATTTGGCAGGCTCAAAAGAGTTTTTAAGAGCAAACTCCCACTTTGGCTGAAAAGCAAAGTCTTCGATCAGTGCGTCCTGTCCATTATGACATACGGAAGTGAAACTTGGATACTCACATCGCAATCAATTCAAGAACTTTGGGTAGCACAGAGGGGAATGGAAAGGCGATACAGAAAGCCCTGTAAATGGATCAGAGATCAAACGAAAGTGTGTTATATCATTGGAAGAGCAATTAAAATGGAGATGGGCAGGTCATATAATGACGCGATGGGACGACAGATGGACCAAGGCAATCTTGGAGTGCATACCGCTTGATCGCAAATGTCCGCGAAGAAGACCGAAAGCACGATGGACTGATTGTTAAGTATATTAGACCCAAGTGGCAGCGGAAAGCCCAGGATCGTGAAAGTTGGAAGCATGCTGAAGCTACAGCGTCAATCATCCTGCAGTGGATCGACACGGGATGATGTTTGTTTTGCTTGTTTTTTTTTATATCCAAAGGTTAATATTTAGCATAATTTTACACAACCTTCAACATCTCCACAAAATAGATTGCATAAAATAGCGTCTAAAGAAAAATTAAGACAAAAAAAGAGATATCCCAAAAGTTACAGGAGATACAATTATAAGAAGTTAAACAAATAATTCTTGTTAAAAACTTCCCGAAAACTCATCTTGTAGTTTCATACGACTTTGAAATATACACTGGAACTTTTACCCAATATTTACTGAGTGAAAATCTTCGAAGGAAATTTCTCAAACTTACTTGCTAAAAATGGATGTTTATTCTGTGATTGATAACAGAGTGAAGAACGTTCATGTTACCTTTTGCACATATTTTTCTCCCGATATGTTTTTCTAATAAATTGTGCTTAGTTATTACTAATAATTTAATAATAATAAAAAGTAGATGTAATCTCGGTAATAATGCTGATAATAAATACTCTTTTTCCTTCATCTGTAAAGGTATCAATAATCTATTAAGAAATATCTAGCATTATTATCGTGCACTTTAATACATATTATTCCGATAATGATAAACATGAGCTTCCTTGAAATAAATGTTTATTTTATACGTAATATATCGAGATTCAGCTCAATATCGCCCAAAACAAAAACCAGATAGTTAATAATACATTAGGAAATGTGCCGAAGAAAGGGGAAACGCAAAAATTCAATTAATCAAGTGTAATTAAAGGGGAGATATACCGGTCATTTATGAACGATATTTATAGGTTTAACTGTCACTGACCTGTAAGGGTGTGGTGAAGACAGGTTGGCCCTCTGGTGGTGGATAGAGCTGCGTCAAGCACATAACGGCTTCGTTGCAGAATTTCAAGCCCATCACTTCTTCGTCTTCTCGTCCGTAACTATAACAAAATACAAATCATTAAAATGTTATCTGTATGTATGAATATTTAAGGTACATAACATGATACATAACGCTATGGTGGGATTGGTAATGAGCCAAAATATTTGACTAAGTTTACTTACCAGGTGTTTGTTTAATTTGTTCCATGATATTTGTTGGTCCAAATGCGTTCCAAAGTAAATATTTATATGTTTATTATAAAACCTAACGTTTCCAAATCATCTATGGTAGCACATGTCTTCTTTAAGTCCTTTAGACGTCATTGCTTTATCCACATCATCCTTTAACCACATCCATCTTGTTTCAGACATCTTGATCTGATTGAGCTGGTCTTCTACTATTCCAGCTCATAGATTAATCAAGAATTCATGCTGGAATTTTTTTCCAGCAACTGCGATGGCATTTTCATCTGACCAACTATAGAAATTATGCAAATTCCAAATCGTGAAAGAGCGGTTGATATGATATCCAACAAAACATTTGGATTCCTTTGATTTTGTTCAATAAACCATTCACAGTATGTTTGCCTTAATGAAAAACCAGCAGATAAAAGTCTTATACCCTTTGTACCATGATAAGGGTAGAGAAATTGTTCTTTTAGTGTTTTATGTACAATCCAATGAAAAAAATTGTCACGCATCACTTCAAGTACTTCTGGTAAAATCTTCTTCAAAAAAATGTAAAATTTGTTATTCGACTTCAGGAGCGATTTCTCGCTGCCACACCTGTTCTTGAAATTTTGAAACCACAACATCCATATCCAAAAGTGTTTGAGAAACTTAGACAATTGTTTGCCAAGCTTAAAGCGACTTCTCTGGGTATCGTTGCCGGTAAATACACTCAGCCCTTTGGAATTTTAGAAATCCTCTCAGTAAATAAGAAGCATATCATGATATTCGCGTGCAGAATACATTTTTGGTTTTAAGGGGAACTTAAATACACGTACTGACATCAGTAAACCATATTTGTCGCCATTTTGAAACAGTATTTTTTGCGTGGCGATCATCTCAAATAGTCAATTCAGGCGACATTGTCACATCAAGTTTGGCTGATTCTGAATTTAAAAAAATGTTTAGAGGTATTTATTAGTTTAGTTGTAGTTTATTAGTTAAGTAATAACCAATTAGGCCTGGCCACGAAAGTCAGGTGGGCTAGCCACTCGTCTGGCAAATCAATGGTCTCGAAATTTGAATTCGGGTATGGAGATTTGTACAGTTTACCGGACCTTAATGGCCTTTGTGAAAAACTGGGAAAAATATACGCTAAATAACCAGAGTCCAATTAACATTTAAACTAACTAAGCTTTATATCTAAATTTCCACTATATTTAAAATTATATGCAATTGTTTCGACGCACATTGCCTTTTCAAATACCAACTACATGAACTGTTTAATATACATACACACAATATATATTTTATTTTTAATAAAAATTTATTAAATATAATGTAAATTTAGATATAAATTTTAGCTTGTTCATTTAAAATTAATTTCCGTTAAGTATCGGTTCCTCAATTAAACAATTAATATCAAAATGATAATATATATATATATATATATATATATATATATATATATATATATATATATATATATATATATATATATATATAGGGAACTGATTCTATTTGCTTTAGTTCTTTTTGTCTTGTTCACAGCTCCGTTAGGCGATAGGATCCTGGAAACAAAATGCATGTAGAGAAAACATCATCAAAAAAGCTATAAATAAAGGAATCCAGAAAAGGCTAGAAGAGAAAATGGGACAAATTAACACTGGAAAACCAGGGTGGGTACAGCATACTATGCGCGGACTGTAAACAACAATACATAGGACAGACAAACAAAAAAGAAAAACAAATAGACGAATTTCAGTACGAGTACAAGAACATCAAAATAGTGTGGGAAACAAACAAACGACATCGCAATTGTTCCAGCACCGCCAAGAAACAGGCCATATAATCGACTTCGCGAATACCAAACAAATAGCATCTATAAACCATTACAGAAGACGCATACTTCGAAATACGCATACATAGAAATAAAAAAGAACGGAAAATTAAATAGACGAGGTGATACCCTTCATATACCAGCAATATAGAAAAAATTTCTCAAAAAACACAGGAAATGATACAAAACAAACACCAAATAACTCCGAAGATCCCAATATCAACCAACTAACGGAGGCGCGAACCAACAAAACAAACCGACCAACCAGAACCCTACCCGATATGCTCTACGGACCCGCGAGAACAAAACTGCGACACTTGACGATTTAACCCTCAGTACGAAGCTGTCAACCAAGAGAATAAAGATGTGAAAATGTATGTCAGATGAGATTTTGGCGAAACTCGTCAAGAATGTGAAAATTCCCTGAACGACCGGATTGACACGCGGAAGAAAAATTGTAACATTTATTCCATCCGTGAAAACTTACATATTAACATTTATATATATATATATATATATATATATATATATATATATATATATATATATATATATATATATATATATATATATATATATATATATATAAAATCAAAAGCAGGACAGACATACGAGTCGCCAGAGGCGCTCCGCTTCTGGGCATGGCCTTTGTGGTACACAAAGGGATAATTAACTCTATTAAGGAAGTCACCCCCATAAACAATAGACGAATGACTATGCGCATATAGTGCGCCAAAAAAAAAAACACTATAATCAACGTACATGCTCCCAGAAATGAGGACAACAAAAAAAATCGCAAGTCTACAGAGAAATTCCCAAAGAATGACATCAAAATTTTACTGGGTGAATTTAATGCACAAATCGGTAGAGAAAAAATCCATCAGAAAACCGTAGGCAAATTCCCCGGTCACAAATTTATCAACAGGAACGGTACAAGACTCATGGAACTATGCCAACAGAATAATCTGAAGATCATGTCAACATCCCTAAGAAAATCTCCACGAAAACAGAAGACATGGAGATCGCCTATACAACAAATTAGGAAATTCCAGATAGACCACGTTGCGATCTCATACCCTACAACAAAGAGAGATCCAAGATGTCCCAGTTCGCAGGCCCGCAGGCCCGCGAACATTGACTCAGACCACTACCTAACATGAATCAAAGTTAAATTTACCCCAAGGAGAATTCATCAGAAGAAAGCACATCTACAGAAATTCGACACGAAAAAGATCAAGAAATTCAACAGAGTTACAATTGCCAACGTTTTCAAATTTAGTATAAATATATATATATATATATATATATATATATATATATATATATATATATATATATATATATATATATATATATATATATAAATTGAGCTAAATAAAATAAAAATATTTTATTGCAACTGTTAGTTCACAAATAATGATTTTAGCCAAAGGAATTTAATTTGAATAGCATTTTATAAACAAAACAAAATTAAAAACACATAATTCTATAGGTTACTAGTTGATACTTCCGAAAGTATTTGAAACGATTCAATCAAAACCGGCTTAACCGAAGCAAAACAAATCGAAAACAAAACGAATTAATCCCGACGTATCGCAAAACGGATTAGTTAATACGACCTCGGTATTAAAAATGCCTGGATCGTATTTAAATTACGGTTTTTTTTTTGTTATCGCATTACCAATTCACAATCGATACGGTTTTGACTATAAATGTTAGCGCGTGATTCATTTGTTTCCTAAATAAGCCAATTAGATAGCGATTTTCTTTATCCGCTGGAGCAGTGATAGCTTTTGTTTTTCCTCTAATTTAGTTACTGTTTTATCAATATAGACAACTAAAAATATTGCAAATAGTGTAATAGCAGAAGACTACAGCCCATATAAGTTGTTAAGTCTTATTCTAAATTTATAGATATAGTTTTGCATATAAATTGACGATGACACCCTTTTTTTATTTCACTCTCACACAAGTCAAAAGGTATTGTTCATTATGAGCCATTTCAACCCCATGAGACAGTTACTATCATCTGGTATAAACAACACATTTCGGATCAATGCAACACGCTCTTCTTGACGCACAAAGATAAACCGTCCTTTTGTTGCGCAAATCCAGTTTTGCCCAGAACGGTCGCAAAGGGATATATAAAGTGATGAAAGACATTTTAATTAATACTTCTTCTTCCGAGACTCGAAATGCCCATAATAGAGTGTCGGAGTGTTTCTCTTAACTATTCACCCATTTTTTTGTCTTGCGATCATCTGCTATGGCTCTAATCTGTATAATAGAGTTTCCCTTAGACTGTCCTATATTGGAAATTATTGTGCCCATGTAATTCTAGATCTACCCCTTCTTCTACTTACTCTTCTTGCCTCCATAATTTTCTTGATAAGTATGTTCTCATTCACTCGGCACAAATGGTCAAACCAGTTCAGCTATTTTGTCTGTATATGCCTAGTGGTGAATTATTGTTTTGTTTCCCCAGTTATTTCGTTTCTTATTTTATCCCATTTTATTTTCTTGCTTATTTTTATAAAGAATTTAATTTTCGTTGCGGTTATTTTCCTACCATGATTTGCTAGTAATGTAATGTTTTGATTAACATAGGCTGATTTCTTTAGTGCGTCTAAACTTTAAATTCAAATAAAACCACAACCAAATAAGATGCCTTGAAACTTTTTATTTTTAACATGCTTTTATTAGCTTCAGCTGTTATTATCTATATAACGGAATATTTAGACGTCCTTCTCATCCACTTCAAAACGTCAGATTAAATTGAAACTTATAGCACACTTATCAAGGACCGATAACAATACAATAATTTAATATGTTAGTCCCATTATCCTGAACAGGATCGTCAGGATTAAGAATTTGCTTTCGGAAAGGGAGCCTGAGACATTGTTACAACGCCCAAGGAAGGCAGTAGGCGTGCAAATTACCCACTCCCGCCACGGGTAGGTAGTGACGAAGAATAAATAATAGTTTAAAAAACTGAAAAAAGACGCTTTTATAGCAGATTGAACTAAAAAATTAAAAATAAATTATAGTTTTAAAAAACGAAAATGCACGCTTTAATGTTAAAAAAGTAACAAAATAATTTTTAGTATAATTATAAAGTGATGAACGAGAAAATCAATGTGTCATTGTAAAAAAAGCGTGGGGAGTTTTGTACCATATTTTCATACTAACTCTACTTATAGAAACGGTACTGATGGAATATTTATAACAACAGACATCGAGCATCCCACGCTTTTTCACAATGACACATTAAATTTTTCGTTCACCACTTTATTCGTATACTAAAAATGTTTTTTTTTTTACTTTTTAGTTCGTTTTTATTAAGCGTGTTTTTTAGCTTTTTAAACTATAATTTATATGTGAAATAACATTCAATGCATTAATCTAAACACTGCCAGCAACAACGGATATATTTTCTTCGGAATGCACAGTTCTTAGTTTTGTTTTTGTTTTAATATTGAGCAGCGTGAAATTCGTTCAGAATTTGTCAAAACATAATTCGGTGAACACATCACGAAGATCAAATTCACGAACTGCTCTATAAGCTTGGCGCACATAACAGTGATTTTGATAATTGATTTCGACAATTTTCAGGCGTTGCTCTGATGTTAAATGTTCAATGATGATTTGCAAGCCTATTGAGACAGAATGCGCGTTACAGACCTGCGCGTTAATGCGCAGTTTGTATGACAGCAACTCCTATCGGAAATTCAGACACATTAAAAAAATTACCCTTTACATAATGTAATTTCCTTATAAGTATATATTTCCTTATAAATAAGTGCATTGTTCGAGCAAAAAGTCGCAACGATTATGATCAGTATCTAATAATAAAAATATTATTCCATGTCCGTCTAGTCTTCAACGGCAAAATTTACTATTAGAATTTCTACAAATGAATTATACGATACCTACAGTGACAACTGAAATATATTGGGTTAATGCAAACGTGTGTCCCATTTTTTCGAGCAAGATTGAAGAAAAATTATATTTACTAAAAATTGTATTTAATTAATAAAGTCTATATCATCCTGTTCGACAACTTTGAGGCTTCTGGCTACAAAATTGAATCAAGTGATTTTTAAATTTTCCAAGGAAATAGATTTTTTACCAGGTAAGCTATTTGGAAGCGATCATTAACACATCCCACTCAAGTTCTAAAAGTTTGGGTTGACAATGGCCTCAATGTTTAGAATATTTTTCCGAATTAATGGTCGTTTTCTTGTTAACTATTCCAAGTTGATGTAATCACTTTGAAACCGTTAACTGGTTGAATCTAAGAATTTTTCCGATCCCTCGGTGATTTTCTACCCATCACTTCCAATGAGTGCCAATATTCCGCTGTCAGTGGTCCAAAGACAATTAAAATTGGTTTCATGAAACATTTTAACCCACTTAGAGCACGTGGGATCGTCAACAACTCCCTCACCGTACACTGAACATATATTCTTCTGTGTCTACGAAACAGTCTTGCCTCTTCGAAAATAAAAAAATATGTCAAAAATGCTCTTTATTTTCTATCGTTTTTATTTCTAAACAAAATTTCAAAAACACAACCAAATAACAATTATTTTTTCCACGTAGGGGAAGGTGGAGTAAGATGGGGCAGTGATGTAAGATGGGGACGCATGTTATATTGATGTTGCGATTGAGCTTCGATGGTACTACTAAAGTAGTAGTAGGCTTTCCACAAAGGTATTCAGTTTGGCGATCGCTGAGAACTCGGAGGTACGATTCGGCGAGAAAACATATTTTTATTTACGCCAAGACCTGTTAGATGGAAAAAAGGTTATAAATTAGCTAGGAAGTTTAATGACATTTCTTAAACTACTCTAGAACGCAAAGTGAAGTTAGCTAGATAGAAGACAACTAAATTTGTAAAGTCAAAGTTCCTTTAGGCCTCATTCAAACTACTTTCACCCCAGAGGAAGAAGAAGAACTCGTTGCCTGTTTAAAGCAGATGGAGAGTCGTCTGTTTGGTTTGACAACTTTGGAATTACATCCGTTAAAATATCAGTTAGCTGTCCACAACAACAAACACAACAATTCAATGAAGAAAAAGGTAGATATAGAACAGACTAAGTAAGATGCAATTTTTAGCATCGTCCCCTGATTTGAGTCACAAAAAACGGATAATACTTCCGCAACTCGAACTGCTGATTTCAACAAGGTCTCTGTAGGAAAATACTTTGAATTGTTAGAGAAAACACTTGATAAGAATAAATTTACTCCCGATAAAATTTACAACTGTGACGAAACCGGGGTTTCTGTTGTGCCCAACACAAGATCAAAAATGATTGCTACAGCAGGGAAAAAAAACAACTAAGAACGTTGATGTTTGCTGAGCGAGGCACAACTGTGACATTTGAAATTTGCTTAACTAAGCATTTTTAATTCATTTTTCCAAGAAAAAAATGAAGCGGGAACTTTTAACAGGTGCTCAGCCAAATGCTTCGGTTGAATGTTCAGATTCTAGATGGATAATTGCGGATATTTTCTTGAATTTGCTACAAAAGTTTAATGAATTCACAAAAGCTTCAAAAGAGAGTCCTGCGTTCACATACCGAATTTGGAACTTAAGATGAAACTCTTAAAAATGGAGTAATATTAATATGCTTCCATATCATTCCCCTTATATCCTCCCCTTAAAAAAATTCACTGAATTCACAAAAGTTTCAAATGAGAGTCCACACACAGAATTTGGAACTTAGAGATGAAACTCGTAAAAACGAAGTAATAATAAGATGCTTCCCGACCCGGTATCTGCAATAGATCATTTTAAATCAAGAAGAGACAAGAACCATACCAGCCTTCCATGTCACTATCTGGACAAACGTCTGGAGAACAAGAAACTTCAAACGATTCCTCATTTGACCTTATATCTCCAAATCAATTGATGGCTTATCCACGTAAGGCACAAAATACAAAAAGATAGGTTCGCAAGACAGGGAAAACTGCAGTTATTACTTTATCTCCGTATAAATAGGAACTTTTTGAAAAATAATATTAAAAATCGATCAGTATGAAGAAAAAGACAATAAATAAAAATAATAGAGTAAAAAGAGTAGAAAAAGAAAATAAAACAAAAAAAAAAGAACCGGATGGTAACTTTACAAATACTGATTGACTCGAAAAGGATGAATTACTTTGCAGGTTTGCGGAAGGTATGCTCACTGTGGTTGTGCTGGTGTGAAAGGTAAGGACAAGGATTCTATTCACATCTGTCCTTTTAGTGAAGACTGAATACTGGAGATTGTTAGTATACCATCTTGCCCTTAGGTTCGGGTATAGCGGGGCAAACGGAATGTTTTTTTATTTGTTTTGCTAAGAAGAGTTGATTTTTTGTTTCGTTTGTTTAGATTATAAAAGAGTACAGACTGTTGATTATTTAGATAAAAGTTTATAATTTCTAGAATAATATTATGTCGTTTTTCTATCCGATAAAAATTAAAGGTCTTACCCCACCTTCCCCTATTATAACTTTGTACGTATGAATTAGAAAATACTTCACTTTTACGATGCAATGCCATCTAGCGTCATAAAACTGAACGAACTTTTGCATCAATCCAATATCAACAAAATTGCTGACAGAATATATATTTTTTACTTGCAGAAAAATTACATTTCAAATGTCAACTAAATATATAATGATTATATTTGTAAGGAAAATACCATTAATGTCATATGAGAATGATAAAAAATAGAAAGATGAATAAAAAATTAAGAAATTCGATTTATATTTGATAATTGCAAGAGATCCCACGCGAGCTGTACACATGTTTCAAACTCAAATACTCAAATTTGCAAGAGCGCGATCGATAATATCCTGTACGTGCTCTATCAGCGATACATTTAGGGATCTCAACAGGCACTTGAGTGTATTATTTTCAAGCTGATGATGATGATAATGAGCTGATTGCAGTATGGCGTTATCTTTCTCCAAAATGAAATTTGGACGAACTTGCACATACGACTAAACGATAGGCTGCAATATGCTTGTTCCATAACGCGCTGCTTTTAAACTTCTTATGGTTACTAGAGGTGACCAGCTTCTCAAGCATGTAGCTTCTCTAGTTTAAAAATTACATTTCACCTTTCACTCCGACAACATCTGACCCTTCCAAGTCCACTATGACCACCTACATTGTTGGTATTATCAACTATCCATAGTTAAATCCTGATTTAACTCCAATTGCTTATTTTATTTTATTTTATGTAACTCTCAAACCAAAAAAAAAAAAATAAGAGAGTGACAATTTTCAATGTACAAGATGGTAATTTATGCTGTGAAGTATGGTTGAACAGGCTAACAATGTTTTTCTTAAAAATCAGAATCAAATTTTTAAAGATATTTGTAACAGTTTTTTTTTCAGGAGAAACATGTGTATAACAGAAACTAACTACGCAACAGTAATTTCCATTATATCAGTTAGCATTCAACATGCATCGCATCCTGTTTGTGACAAATCATTGCTGCTGACAGTCTCTTATCTTTTAAATATCGATCGTAGAAATTTCCTTGCACAACAAGCAACTCCTGAAACAAACTTAACGTCGTTAACTGTACGCTCGAAGACTGAATATTTATCAGACATCGAAACAACATATATTCTAATGTGGCTTCCTAATAAGCGAACATGGTATCTGAAACATAAAATTAATTGGTGAAATATAGATGCAAGTCTCAGTCGTTAAAATGGGTCCTAAAATGGTTGGATTTATCGCGTGGTTACTCTACGTCATGATACAATATAATTATGTAAGAAATGTAGAGTCAAAATCGGGGTGGTTCATTTAGTTAGGTTAGGTCTTGGGGTTTTCGATTTTTAAATTATGAAAATGAAACAAACATCCACATTTATTTTGTATCCTTCAAAGTAATCTACCATACAGCTTTTATACTCAACTTCTCATACTTCCTTAAAAATGTCCACCGAACTCTGTTGAACGGCATCCACGAAGTGATTTCTTTAATGGAAGGAACAGTAAAAAGTCACACGGTGCCATATCTGGTGAATATGGTCCTTAAGGAACTGTTTTGTTTTGTTTTGATTTGTTTGATTTTTAACAAAGAAATTACGAGTAATTATTGCAGTGAAGAATGGCATATTATCCTAGTGGAACATCGATGAATTGTTTTGCCACAAATCTTCCAGTGAAATCTGAAATGTCTTTAATACTCAATCGTTGATTATTTCATACAAGATCCTTGATTTTGGTAATGATTTCGTCATTGGTTGACGTTAAAGATCTTCCTGAACCATCACTAAAGTTTTTATAGCACTTATAACCCTTTTTTACATATGTAGTTTCATCGTTGTAATACTTGGTTAACATGTTTAACTCATCATAACAAAATTTTCGTTTTTTTAGGCAAAATTTAATGTAAATCCATTATTTTTTTACAATTACAAAAGACACTATAATTTCTAACTCATTCAATGAAATGGTGAAACTTCTATCAGATATAATGTACAGTAATACCAACTTAAAATTAACAAATAGTTATATCGATAAGTAAAGCGCGCTAATTTTTCAAACAAAAGCCACTTTATTTTTTGATTATAGTAGCAGAATGTCGTATATATATATATATATATATATATATATATATATATATATATATATATATATATATATATATATATATATATATATATATATATGTGTGTGTGTGTGTGTGTGTGTGTGTGTGTGTGTGCGTCTCACAGAAAATCGAACTTTAAAAAAAAAAACAAATATTTAAATTTTCATCCAAAATCATTATTTTTATTCAAAATAGTTTCCTCACGAGCAATAATAAATGCAATTGAGCAAATAAGAGCAAATTGAAGGTCAATTAGGTTGACGAATGAATTTTTGAGCTCGACCAAAGATATGTCCTTCAGGATGACGGTCGACGTCTTTTGAATAGCTGCGACATAACGCTGCCCTTTCATCCGCAAATTAAGCTTTTCGAAGAGGTAGAAGTCGCAGGGAGCCAAATCAGGCGAGTATGATGAATGATTGTTAAAATGCCATTTTTGGCGAAAAAATCAGTCATGAGCGTCGTGCGATAGGACGATACATTATCATGCAATAAGCGCCAGCTGCATTGTTGACGGTATTATGGTCGCATACGATAAATACTTCATAACACCAATATAAAACCCAACATCGATCGTTTGATCATCACAATTCATGCATCAATGTAATCAACGAAATCAAGCACAATTCCTTCCGAATCGTAGAAACAAATCAACATTGTTTTGATTTTTGACTTATCGAGACGGCTTTTCTTCGAATTTAGCTCTCTCGGGTCCTTCCATTCGATACTTTGAAGCTTGGTTTCTGAATCATATTGAAAACACCACTTGCTGTTGTACTTAAAGTACCACTGCTGTACTTGAAATGTACCCTTTTTCGACTCTTTAATCAAGTCCTTGCAATGTTGAATTTGGAACAATTCTTGGTAGTCAATCAATTTTTGTGGGCTATAGCGTGCCCAAACCTTCCGAAGTTCCAAATAATCGCTCAAAAGGCGATGAATTGAATCGTTGGATATGTTCAATTACATTTCCATATATCACAATGAAGATTTTTGGCTGATTCTCTCTCCTACAACTATTTTCTTCTTTATATTCTTACAAAATAAAAAGAAGAATCTTAATATCATAAAATGACACACGTGTTAATGAACAATCAAGGAAAACATTTTTTCATTGTAATTTAAAATTTCGAGGATTGAATTTCGAGAACGCAAAAGCCAGGACCAGACCAGGAAATAGTGCGGTTAATCAATTACAATACCTATTTAAGTCAAAATTGATGAAATTTCATGCGGCAGTCACCGGCTTCCTGGAACGCTATATACATGGCATATGCGTAAAATTTAATTCCAAATACATGGTGCGTCACCAAAATCGTTATTGGTCGAAAATTAAAAAGAGATTGGTTTTTGTCAATAATCATAAGGCATTTTGAATTCCAATTCTTTGGACCCTACGGTGTGAAACACTAAACTCGACGAGATTTGCAACAATACACCAAATCAATTTATTTAATTTCCCGATACGAATTTTGCTAACCATGTTAGCATCATCAGTAGATGATTCAATCTTGAGATTGGACGCGAATCCAAAAGTTAAATAAAATGATTTGGTGTTCAGTTATAAATCTCTTCGAGTTGAGACTTATATTAATATTATAATAACATTACCTTCTTTTCAGTAAACCTCAAACCATATTTACTATACTAAGGTCACCTTTCCAAATACTCAAAGTCCGATCTGTAAGCATAGAGGTTATAACTATTTGAAGTCGTGTCGTTATGAAATATGTTTTTTTATAAGAAAAAATAGAAAGAGTAAAGGTAAAAAAACATCAAAAATGTTAATGTGTTTACTAATATGTTTTCTCGTATAAACACTAACCGCAGAATTGGTTTTAAAACGTCAAAATAACAGAAAATAAAAACACGACGTACGGAATGGTAGATACGAAAACGTAAAAATAATATAAATATTTGTTATGTCGCAGGCTAATTGAGTTTTTTTTCTTCAAATATTTATAGTACATGTTATTTCTAGATTAGAATTTTAATTTTGATCTAGCACATATAAACAGGACAGGCTATGGGAACTGTTGAAATATAAATACCAGTAGGTTTCTTTGATTTCACGTCAAAAACGATTTTATGATAAATGGTACACAAAATATTTTCCTTGGTATATTACAAATAAGTGATGGACATAAATAACATTTGGAATAAGTAGAAAAGATCTTCACAATAGCTCCTCATGTAAATATAAATGTTTAGATCTTTTTATCTTTAGATTTATCTTTAGTTTTTGATTAGGTTTGGTTTAGCAACTAACAGAATGATCATATGTTTGTGCGTACTGTTTCACGGATGGAAAAACATGTATCAGGTTTTTTTTTTCCGGGAGCACTTCCGGTTGTCGAATTGATCGCTGTCAGAAGTTTACAGATATTTCGCCAAAATTCCTTTTGCGCAATACTGTTGCGAGGTTTGTGACTTTCTGAGATGGATCGGTTTCCCTTGTGGTCTTCCCCTCGAAGACCTGGATCTCGCAAGACATTGTTTAAAGACCTCCTATTTCTTGCTCGACAAAGGTTTCTACCGACAGACAGAAGGCGTAGCAATGAGTTCTTAACTCCCTCCTGTTGAGGCATACCTATTCGACCACACCACATAGAAAAAGTCCGTCTCAAACGAAAACTCCGGATAAGATACGTCGATGATATATTCGTAATGTGGCCATTCGAAAAAACGGAGCTCTTCAATTTCCTAAAACTTCTCAATTCCCAACATCCAGAAATACAGTTCACACTAAAAATTGTAGCAGAAAGCAAACTGCCTTTCCTAGGCGTTCTAGTCAACGTAATACAACAACATACCATATCGGAAGAGTTTTAAGACAACATAAAATAAGAACATCATACAAACAGCATCGTCACCGAACAACAGGCGGTTGTTCAGACTGGAAAATCAAGGATTTTACCGCATCCCATACTCAGGCTGTAAAAAGACCTACATCGGACAAACAAACCGAAAAATATCTACTAGAATCGAGGAACAAAAAACAAACATACGGAACACGCAAAAAACATCGGCATTATTCCAACGCCAACTAGAAACAGGGCACAAAATGAACTTTGGTGGATGCAAAGAGATAGCTAACATAAATCATTATCTGACACGCCTGATCAAAGAAGCCATAGAAATCGAAACTCAAGGAAGTCTGAACAAGACGGCGCTCGACACTTGCCACCAGCGTGGAAAATCGTTCTCAGACCTACAAACCCATACAGCAACACAACTTCGACTTCGACTTATTTATCCAGGTTTTTTGGTTAGCCTTCAGGCTCTTACCAGTTTCTATTGAATTCTCCACTTTGCGGGTGTTTTTGCCTGCTTTCGCAAGCCTTGGTTGTGTTTTGGGGGCTTCTATCTAGCCCTGGAGGTGACGATTTAGTAAACCTTGCGGTAAACAAAATACGTCCTTATTCAGATTGGTTTCTTGAATTTATTAACTGCTACGGGATTGGGTCGCGAGACCCAAAACCGCCGAGATTTGCGAGAAATTTCGCGCACTTTGGAGTCCGGGGTGGAATGGTTCGATCGTAGATCTTGCATTCATCCGTCGGCTTGAGATTGTTGAGAAGTGGATTGTTGATTCCCGAACGATTTCAGGATGGAGATGGGTTTTAACTTTGCTTGATTCTTTTTGGTGCTGCAGAGTATACTTCGTAGCTGTATTGTGGTAGATGTATTCATTTCTGCTTCGGAACAGGGCCGCAAGGCCCGATTCCGCGGATTTATACGGGAAATCACGTATGTTGGTGCCCGTGGGGGCGTGGTCTGAAGAAGGTCGCGAGACCCAAAACCGCCGAGATTTGCGAGAAATTTCGCGCACTTTGGAGTCCGGGGTGGAATGGTTCGATCGTAGATCTTGCATTCATCCGTAGGCTTGAGATTGTTGAGAAGTGGATTGTTGATTCCCGAACGATTTCAGGATGGAGATGGGTTTTAACTTTGCTTGATTCTTTTTAGTGCTGCAGAGTATACTTCGTAGCTGTATTGTGGTAGATGTATTTATCCGCAAGGCCCGATTTATCCGCAAGGACCGGGCCGCAAGGCCCGATTCCGCGGATTTATACGAGAAATCACGTATGTTGGTGCACGTGGGGGCGTGGTCTGAAGAAGGCGGAGTCTTGCGGCTACGCGGATTCTTATCGAAGACTTATGACTTGATCGGAATTATTGAGTTGTATTTGGTTTGAAAGCGGTAGATCTAGCTTCATGAGAGTCTGATACATCGCTATCTTGAAACATTCTGAAAGTTCGGCCGAAGCTTCTTCTCGCATTTGGTTTTGATTGTGCTCTGACGAGGTGCTCTGCTGTTTTCCTAGCCAGGATCGGAAAACTGCATTCAGGTTTAGGTTCTTTTCTTCATGTTGGTGATGTGATGATGATTGTATCTTCGTAGCGGGGCTACGCTTCTTTTTCTTTTGCTTTTCCACTCTTACGGGCTGAGAATGGACCTGTTTTATATTCAGAATGGTTGTTTCGTTGCGAGGTACTATGACTTGTACGATCACAATGGGTTTCTTATTTTTGTTTTGCCATCTTATAGTGGAGATCGGATGGAAACCTAGCTGTTGTAGCTCGGTTTCGACGTCCGTTAATGGTATGGTTTCTAACACGCCTTAATGTTGGTGAATGGTATGGAAATTAATTTTTGTCGAAAAGTTCTATAATGGCTTTTCTATCTGATTCCATACTTGGAGTCCGGAGGACTCCTTCCGGTCTCGTTCTAGTCGGCCCGGTGGCTATTTTGGCTGTTTTCAAGGCTTTTATTGTGTTTTGAAACATAGATTTGTCTCTTAAGACTATTGGATTGGGCTTTCGTCTTATTGGCACTGATGGTGCTACAGACTTTTTGATTTGTTTTGGTTCATCGATGGATTCTTCATTGTTGGTGGCTGACGTCGGTGGGAGAGGAATCGTCGCTTCTTCCGAAGACTGACCAGTTTCGGAAGTGGACATTTTCTTCTTCCTGCGTCTGCATGATCGAGAAGAAACCTGATGGTGACCCTCTGTATTTAAGACGCACTGTGGGTCTTTCGTTTCGAAATCCGTTTGGATATCTGCACTTGTAGTTTCTAACACTAAAGTTTGTGTTTCGGCTACTGATACTGGTGTTGTGAAAACATCTGTTTGTGTTTGCATTATTGATTTTTTAGTGTTGGACGCTTTTGTTTGCATACCTATATTGGCAGTTTTGAACACATTTGTTGTTTGTGTTCCTTTAGTTGAGGATTTTGGTGTGATTTTTGGTTTTGCGTCTTTCTTAGATAAAGTTTCGAGTAAAGCTTTACTTTCTTCGTAACATTTGGTTAATCGTTTATTTTCTTTGGTTGCTTTTGCAGCTTCCTTGCGGAGTGTTTTAATTTCGTTCTTTTGGACCTCTACTTGATTTTCGAGTTCCTTTATATCAGCGAAATTTTCTCTAATTATGTCTTCGAGCTCTTGCTCTGATGGGTAATGATCCCTGAATACGCACTCGGTCATGGCTGCAGGATCACAAGGACCACTTTTCACAACACACGAAAACACTTGCGTTTATCACACCGTTCTTGCTTATCGAGAGCACAGTAAACACGTCGGTACTCTGTGAAAGCTCAGGCTAGACTTTATTAGCAACACAACCAGAGCACGACTGGAAATAAAGACGACGTCCCGGCAACCGCCTCAGGAGACGGAGCCAGCGCCAGCCAATCGCTACCGACTAAGGCATAGGTCAGAACGCATAAACAGTACACGAGAAACTGATCCTTCTCAAAAAGTCTTACCTCAGTCAAGCACCGAAGATGCCAAATGAGATTTTGGCGAAAAGTTTGCAAGCTCCCGACAGGAACCAGTTCGATAACCGTATGTACTTCCGGAAAAACCTAATACATGTACAAAGGAAAATGAATTAAATCATAATCAATGCTTGTCTGAATTGAGAATGCCAAGTGTGACCTTGGCGAAACGTCTGCATGTTCCCAACAAACGGGACACAAACGATCGGATGTGTGCGTGTGTGAGTGTAGTATTAGATTTTCTTGGACTGCGTAAACTGCGATATATATCTTTCATGACTGTAACCAACGATTTATTCGATATTCTTCACAGCATTGAAAAGAAAGAAATTAAATCGCCAATCTCGAAGCTACCATAAGAATTATCATTTCAAGCAAATTTGTGTAAAAACATATTTAGCAAAGAATAAATGGTAAAAATTAAAAATCAGCAATACATCAGCCAAAAAATAAAAGTGACAACGCAGTGTTAACTGAGCTGATTCTCACTTGAAGCTATCCATAATTATTTAAGTACGTGTATTAAAAATCAATTTAAAGCAAAAATTGTTTTCTGTAAGTATATAACAATAAGCTATTTTGTGAAGAAGCAGCAACCAGATTAGAAATGTACCAGTATTTTTTGAACGTATTCTGAAAAATACGTTAGAAATGTGCGACGCTTGTATAGACTCAAATGATGGACATTTTGAATATTTAATTTAATAAAAACAATTAATCGTGTGTTAGTAATTTCAATTTTGGCATCAAACATTACTATATAAGTATTCCTTTTTTTTGTAAAAATCAAACTAAATTTATTCCGAAACTTATGGTATCAATGACTATAAAAATATGACATTTTGTTTTCAAATAATACCCTAAGAGAACAAGGAAATAAAAAATTGAATTTTCCCAACAGTTAGCGATGTTGCCAATTGTAAAGAAAATAAAATAATGTTTTCCGCGGAAATGGTTGCATTTGGATTATGATTTAATTAATTTTTCTTTGTATATTTACAAGTAAGTGATGAACATAGATAACACTTGAATTAAGTGAATAAGTAAAAAAGATCTTTACAGCAGCCACTCAAATAAATATAAATGTTTAGATATTTCACTATTTTTATCTATTTTATTAAACAACTACTCAAAAAATTATCAACTATATGTCGCTCGCTAACCATTAAGGGGGTATTCTAGTCTAGAAATTTGAAAAAATCGATTTTTTTCCATATTTCGATAGTTTAGATATTCAAGAATATCTCCCTAAAAGGATGTTTCAAAATTCGAATTATTTTGAAAGTTATAGTCACTTTAGTGACGTAGTACACAGACCGGTTTGGGTGGAGCGGCTGTAACAATATGCGACTGAAGGCTGCAGCTATCTGAAGATTAATAACTCTCTCTCCTTTTTTTCATTATATGCTGAAAATCAGCATTATGAAGTAGAAGAAGGCCCGATGTATGGAGCTGGGATGGCTCATTAAGAGAATGTAAGTTATATGTACGCATCTATCAGTTACACTGCCTGACGTAAAACTTTAAACGCGTTTTTCTCGAAACTACTTTTTTCGATGCGGTTGACATAATATCTCAAGTTCTAGTCGACCGATTTACTTAAAATTTGGCATGAATATTCTTTATATATTCCTCTATCGTATGAGCCGATAAAAACTTTAAATTTTTTATTTTTAATATCTTAAAAAAAATCGGGAAAGTTAAAAAATTAATGGGAAAATCGACCTCAATTTTTGAGTAGCCACCATTTTGCGAAAAAAAATTGTTTTGACCCTTTTTCTGGTTCATACGATACTGGCATATGAATACTGATACTGATAAAAAATTATCCATAATTTTATTTTTTTTATTTTTTATGTACTCTCGAAATATGAATAAATAAGCCATAAAAAAATGGATAGTAAAAATATCAATTGCTTTTTTTTTCTGAATCCTTAAAAAACGCTCGAAATTCGGGCTTCTAGACTAGAATACTCCCTTAATGCTGGTGATCAGTATCGACGTTAGTCAATAGAAATATTTCCCTTTTAGTTATATTAACAGTCCCTTGTTTAAAACCCATTGAAATATCTACGAATCTGTTTATTACTATTTTTGGACACATTGGACAAAATGTGGTAATTGAAAATTAGATACATGTAATATTTTCTACAGTTATTATGTCTGCGCAAAATGATTCTAAAAACTTTTAATGTCGGAAAGTGCAGAATAAAACATATACGAGAATAGAGTGAAAAGTCAGATACTTTTGTGATAGATGGCGTTGCAATCACAAAAGGGATTGTATTTCTGAAAAATTCCTTCCTTTCAAATGACACTCGATCAATTTCAAGCCGATATGACATTTTGTTTTATTTTAACAATCTTCAAAAGCAAATATCAGACAAAAATATCGAACTATTTCTATTATCATGGATAAAAGCAAGTTTGTTAATTGACTCTACTTTTTGTGTGGAAAACGCATTGCGTAAACCAAAGATAAATTGAAAAAATATTGTGGAAACTGTGCTTCTTCGCATTTTACGGCAGAGTGACGTTCTGTCGTCTGAACAGGCCATTAAGGTTACTAGTGAGGAAATGGTTAATAAAGTCCAAGATATTGTAATTTTTGACATGAAAACGAATTTGACTGCTCGAACGAATGCACAGGAACATCTCACACAAACATTTGGGTATGAGAAAGTTATCAGCACAATGGATATCACATTTGCTCACTGCGCACTAAAAACGAAATCTAGTAACTATTTTTTTTTCCTTTATTTGGGTTTTTCGGAACTATCTAAAACTCAAAAAATATCAAAAATACCTGTTCTTATTTAAAGAAACAATCACTGTGTAAAAACAAACAACCAAACGGAGACAAATTTCTCCGTGATTCTTTTTTGTAATAAATTTGCCTAACGAACAAAATTTTAAAGATATAAAAATGTTATAAAAATTTTTACAAACTTTTAACGTTAACGTTTCGGAGGGTACTCTCCTCCCGTTTTCAAAACAAGTAGTTTAGTGTTCTTTCTTTCTTTAACTAAGAACAGGTATTTTTGATATTTTCTAAGTTTTAGATAGTGGCGAAAAACCCAAATAAAGGAAAAAATATATGAACACGCCACAATCATTCAGACATTACTTAGTAACTACTTCACCGCGATATTTACACATATTTAAAGGCATTTCCAAGTAGTTTATACGACAATTCGTGCATGAAACTTGAATTCATCACTACACACTAGAAATGAAGAAAGAGCCAAACAGTGAGGTTTAAGCAGCCAATGCCCCGAAAAAGGCGAAAAAGCTTCCATCGGTTGAAAATGTTATAGCGACTTTTTTCTGGAATTCACAAGTCAATGTCTTCGACTACTATTGGAGAAATAGTTGATATATTAGACGCTTTCATCTAGTGATAGGTGGACCTTTAATTCCACTTTTAATTTAATATTTTCCTTGGTATATTACAAATAAGTGATGGTCATAAATATCAGTTGGAATAAGTAGAAATGATCTTCACATAACTACTTTGTAAATATAAGTGTTTAGATATTTTTACCTTTAGAATATGTTTATCTTTTCTTTTAAATAACTACTCAACAAAATTATTAACTGAACCAAAAAATAGTTGAGGTTTTGAAGTTGCACTGACTCATCTGTCAGTGCAACAGTGAAATTGGTTAGTTTACATTACTAAGTTGTTAGTAAAATGCACATCAAATGAAGAGATCGTCGCTGAAACAGAGGACTATTTAGCAGAGTTCGATATGTCGTACCTTTTGGAAGACATAAAAAATATATCGAGCTAACAGTAGACTAAGTGAAAAAATAAATCGAATTTCGATCAAAAAAAACATATTTCATTTAATAAGTACCTGATCTTTCATACTACTTTAGTAGTATTGTCGTACACTTGCACATCATGTCTGATGGCTTGTAGCATTTGAAGTGAATTGGATAATTTCAGAAGTTATAATGATCCATAAAGTTCCATAAGTATTTAATTGGTAGTAAATTTAAAGATTTGCTGTTCAAAGTCGAAGGTAGATTCCGAAGAAGTTAAGGAAATTTAACTTTACGCTGGCTATAATGAGAGTAAAGATGGGATTCTGGGCAGTTTTGTAAGTATGGCAATTGTTGAAATTCCAGAATTTATATAAAGAAACTAATGATAATAATTAAAATACTTGGTATTTGTTTCACAATATATTCAACTCAAAGAGAATTATGTATAAACTAAACCAAAGTTTCAAGGAGCTGTCTAATGGAGGTCGGTTTTTTGTCTCATTAAATTTATTAAACTTTCAATAATTGGGGTATTTCTGTAAGTCCAACTGGGTGTTTGTTAGGTTTTTACCTTGATCTATCGCTTTTTTAATTTCAGAAATTCCCAAGTAATTTAACAGTCTGCTTTTATTGCAGCTTGGTATTAATTTGGCATTATTGGTGTTAAAAGAATGGTTCTGATCTATGTGTTTTTCAGCAAAGCCCGTCTTTCTTTGATTAAATAAAATTGAGTATTATGTTCTTTTAGCCTATCATTGAGAGATCTGCCCGTTTGTCCTATATGTCTATATATATATATATATATATATATATATATATATATATATATATATATATATATATATATATATATATATATATATATATATATATATATATATATATATATAAATCATCATCATCATCATCATCATCAGCCCGTATCGATCCACTGCAGGATGAAGGCCTCTTCAGCATGCTTCCAACCTTCACGGTCCTGGGCTTTCCTCTGCCACTCGGGTCCAATATACTTAACGATGTCATCAGTCCATCGTGCTTTCGGTCTTCTTCGCGGACGTTTACGGTCAAGCGGTATCCACTCCAGGACTGCCCTGGTCCATCTGTCGTCCCATCGCCTCGCTATATGGCCTGCCCATCTCCATTTCAACTGTTTTACTCTTCCAATGATGTCACAGACTTTTGTTTGTTCCCTGATCCATGCGCAGGACTTTCTGTCTCGTCTTGTAATGCCAAGCATACATCTTTCCATTCCCCTCTGTGCCACCCGTAGTTTTTGAATTGATTGCGATGTGAGTGTCCAGGTTTCACTTCCGTATGTCATAACGGGTAGAACGCACTGATCGAATACTTTTCTTTTCAGGCAAAGTGGGAGTCTGCTCTTAAACACTATGTTGAGCCTACCAAATGCCTGCCAGCCACATTTAACACGCCGTTCCACCTCCCGGGCGGTATTCCCCTCCATGGAAATCCTCTGCCCAAGATATACAAAGCTGTCCACAATCTCTAAATCCCTTCCTAAAACTGAAATTCTTCTGTCCTGAGCGAAGTTATTGAACATAACCTGACTCTTTTTCAGGTTTATTTTCAAGCCAAATGGTTCGCCAGCCCTTTGCAGTTCTTCTATGCGCCTTTGCAGCTCCTCTGGGTCCTGTGAAATGAGAATAATATCATCTGCAAATCTAAGATGGTTTAAGTTTGCACCATTGATCTTTACCCCATCCTGTTCCCAATCCAGTTTACGGAATACTTCTTCAAGGCCAGCCGAGAAAAGAATAGGCGATATTGCGTCACCCTGCCGTACACCTCGTTCTATATTAATTCCCACTTCAAGATCATCAAGGTGAATTGTGGCTGTAGCTCCATCATATATCGATTCTAATAGGTTTACATAGGCTCTCTCTACACCTTGGCTAAGCAGTGCATCCATTATCGCATGCTTTGAGATGGAATCAAATGCTTTTTCGTAGTCGATAAAAGCCAAGCACAGTGGCATGGTGTATTCGTTGTGCCTTTCTATGACCTGCTGTACAACCTGGATGTGATCCATTGTACTGAATCCACTTCTGAATCCTGCTTGTTCTCTTGGTTGTGCGTCATTCAGTTTTTTAAATATTCTTTTAGAAATTATCTTAGTGAAAACTTTGTACATCACTGATAGGAGGCTTATTGGACGGTAGTTCTTTAAATCTTCCTGTGCTCCTTTTTTATGTAAAAGGATCACTTCTGCATTTTTCCATAAGTCAGGTACTTTTTGTTCTTTGAGGCATTTTGAGTATAATTTTGCCAGTGTTTTATGTAACGTCCGACCACCAGCTTTTAGCATTTCGACAGTTACACTATCCTTTCCTGGAGCCTTGCCGTTCTTCATCAATTCTATAGCATTTGTTACTTCCTCCACTAGGATATCTGGTATTATATATTGTTCTTCCGTGGGTATTGCTGTCCCTGACTGGCTCTGATCTTCATATAACTGGGAATAAAACCTTCTGACAATCTCTAACATTTGGGTACGCGTCCTGCACACTGTGCCATCCTCACGCTTTAAAGCATATATTTGCGTTCTTTTGTTTCTCAGCTTCTGTTTAGCTTTGTTAATTCCTTTGTTTTCTTCCAGGGTTTTTTGCACTAGCTGCATATTGAATCGGCGCGTGTCCTCTCTGATACGTTTTCTTATAGTTTTGCAGAGCTCAGTGTACTCAACCCTGCCAAAAGGACTACCTGCATTTCTCATTGCTCGCCGTTTCTTCATTAAATCAATGGTCTCACTGGAGATTTTTGTTTGTTTGAGAGATTTTTCCTCTGGTGCTATTGAAGCAGCCGTTTGAAGTACATTGTTGGCGATTTCTTCATATTGAACTGATATTTCCACCTCCTCTGGATCTTGTAACGCAGCAAACCGGTTTTCCAGAATCCACCTTGCCCTTCTTTGATCTTACCATTTTTTCGCGCTCTTTTCGACAGTCAATCCGAACCCTTGCTCGTACAATTCGGTGGTCACTTCCAACATTAAAATTGTTAAGGACAGTACAATTGGTAAATATTGTTTTATCGTTGGTCATGATGTAGTCAATTTCGCTTGTGAGCCCAGATGGACTTTTCCATGTCCATTTTCTGCTGATATTTTTCTTATAGAATGAATTCATAATATATAGTTCTTGTCCTTCAGCAAAATCAACTAATATGTCACCTCTATTGTCTCGCTCACCAGTTCCATATGGGCCAGTTGCATTTTCGTCTGTTCTTGTTGTTCCAATTCTGGCATTAAAATCACCCATCAGGATTTTGTACCTACATTTCTCCTTGTATAAAAGCTGGGCCACATCATCATAAAATTCCTCAATTTCCTCATCTTTATGGCTTATAGTTGGTGCATAAGCTTGGAGGATTTGAAGCCTAAACTTTTTATTCAGCTGAATGACGCATTGAGCTAATCGGTCGGATGTACTTTCAAATTTTACCACACTGTCCTTCAGCTTTCGATTGATGAGGAATCCTATTCCGCCACATCGGCCATTTTCCGTACCTCGAGTGTAGACTACGTGTCCAGTTGGTTCCAGTTTGACTAACTCTTCCTTCGTGTTTCACAGAGCCCAATAATATCCCAATGTATGTTGTCAAGTTCGATTAACAGTTCTTGCAATCGGGCCTCTGTTTTCATAGTCCGTATATTTAACGCTGCAATGTCAAAAATCCAATGGCAGCCTGATCTAACCCGGTGATTCTTAGCACCCTCTGCCTTGGGGCAGGTCTTCCCGCTGCCGTAGGTAGTTGCCCCTTGGCCTCCGGGGAATGAGGGCCGTGTTTGAGGTTGTACTGTCATATTTCAACATACTGAAATACCATGTTGAAGGTATGGACCGTAATCTGCCACGCTGGTCCAATGCGGGTTGGCAGATTTTGGATCATGTTAGTCTGAGGCCTCCGCTTTGACCTGTCCGCCAGGGGTGACCCTCCCAGGAGCATAGACTCCAGACGGCATAGCTCAAAGCTTCATTGCCCTACTCAAACCCCTTTACCACGTCAAGGTCTGATCCACAAAGGGGATATATATAAATATATATATATATATATATATATATATATATATATATATATATATATATATATATATATATATATATATATATATATATATATATATATATATATATATATATATATATAATCACATATATTACATTCTATGTCGTATACTCCAGATTTGTCACAATATCTTGCTCTTTCTTTGTTATTATTTAACATCGATGCAAGATTATTCTTATTAACAGAGATAATATTAATATTTTCTTTCTTTAATGGATTTGCGATTCTGAAACTTAATTTATGAATATAGTTTGTAGCATGCCAATTTTTAGAATATTTTTAGGTGTTCATAAAAATATGGGCGCCATAAAAATGTTTCATGTTGTTTTTCTTAATCTTGTGTTCTTTTTAACATTTTCTATAATGCTGAGTTGATATCTATTATTCTTTGCGATATTTTTGATAATATTAAAGTTTTGGTATCAAACTTGTCAATTTGATTTTTAAAATATTTTTATTTAACACTGTTATACAATATTAAATGATTTGTTGCGCTAACTTTCGTGTGTTGTGCTAACTTGGCGAATCATCCATGCAGGTGGTTTTAATTGATATGGTGATTCGGCCTACGTTGCATTATGTGCTCCCATCTTAGATGAAACATATCTTGTGGTTGTTCTTTCATCCGTCCAGAAGTCGATTTCTTCTACGGCGGCTGCTTGATTGTTGCACCTTTTATGTTTAAACTCCTGAATGCAATATCTATATATAAAATAGTGTATAATAATTATCAAACACATATAGATCAATATAGTCCAGGAGCTGTATCGATTTACGTAGATGGTATCGAAGAGCTCGATGAGGTCTTCTCTTTGTTTCTTTAGTTCAGTTTCTATTTCATCATTGGCTTTTAAATTGATTGAATTTAGATTGATTGATGGTGGATTGAATATTGATATTTGTTCTTTAGCCAATGTCTAGTTTAGCTTTGGTAAATTGATTTGTTGGCATAACAGGTAACTTGGTTTATAGGTTTCTGGTTTGATTGGACCTATATGGATTTTGTAGTTGGGTTGCATTTCTATAAGGTATGAACCATATAGAGGGTCGTTATTTCATCACTCTGGATAGTGTTTCTTCAGGAAGGATAACTATCTATTGTTGTCCATGATTCTTGTTATTTATATATTGTAGATTTTGATGTTAAAAGGGTGGCAGAATGTCATGTTCTTCTGATGATTTAGCAAATGTACGGCACAAGGGTTCACTGTTTCTAGTGGCTTACTTAAGGCATTTTTACACAAGGACTGTTTTGTTAAAGTTTCTTCACGTGGCTTATCCTGGTAGGAATACTTCTTACTGCTGAGTGCTAGGTAAGGTTGTAAAGGGATATTAACCAGGAAGGTTCCATTATTGGGAATTGGTAAATGGTAGAGGTGATAATATTGGTATATTTCAGGCTCTACTAATGGATGTTCTAATATGAATGTTATTTCGTATTCTTTTGAGAAACTTTTAATTATTCTTCAATTCACTGGGTAAGGGTAGTTTATCTGTGTTTAAATGTTTTTCTTGATTTTTTACTTCCGAAAGTAATTTGTTAGGGTTTACCATTGAATTATGCAATACAGTGATTTTAGAAAACGTAATTGCTGTTTCGATATTACTAAGCAGGTTATATATTGATTGATATAACATTGATCATGATCATTTGTTTCGTGAATAGTGATCGTTAGAATTATCTCTTCGATACGTGAAATTCGAATTCTTAGTATTTGTTGATTATGTGTTAAGTTAGCCATTGTCTTTTTTATATTTTCAGAGATTTTGCCTAATAAGGTCATAAGGTCAATTAGACTAATTTTTAGTTTATTTTGATTTCCTTGTAATGCTTTTATTTTACTATCTATTAATTCTGCATCATTTTGATCTAGGTTTAACGTGATACACTTGATGAGTGATCCCAAGTTTTCAATTCCTTCTTCGAAGGCACGGGTTGGTGCAAATGTATTGTGATATTCAAAGTTGTAATAGCTATTATTGTACAATGTGTTAAGAAGAATTCTTGAGTTGAATTTTAATGATTAAAATTATGTTATTATTGGATTTAAGTCGACGTTTTGAATGAATGTCTAATAGTTTGACACGATTTTGGCGGTACCTTTTTGGATGGGTAGTATTCCTGCGTAGCTATTAAGATTGTTTATTTTTACTCCGATTCCGACTGTGAGGGCAGTACAGGTCCATAGTACGTTGATGATGGTTTTCATTCCTTGTGGATTTGTTGCTTTGTTTCTTTGTTTCTTTCTTAGTCTAGGTTCCAATAGGAGTAGCGATTTTTGTCTCTTCCCTGGAGGTCAATTGCTGCAAGTTGAGCGATGCTTGTCTCTTCCGTTGTTGTGTTGCCTCTTATCACTTGTGGTTCTCTCTCACCATAACCGTTAGAACGAAACTGACTATGTGCGATACAATATCTGTTGGCAAGATCCTACCGACTGCGCCAGTTTTGGTATCAAACATATCAATTTGATTTTTAAAACCTTTTTATTTAACACTGTTATACAAAAATAAATGATTTTACAAATGACAGAGAATACAACACTTATGTTCAAACGTTCTACAACAATTGACTCGAAAGTCGAAGATAGTTATATTTATATAAAATGAGTTGTTGGCTAATCAAAAGCAAACGTTCTAGAACGTTTAGATCGAGAGAACAACACTACATGAGTAAATATGTTGACGGTGCTGTTCTTGGTTACAGGTAGTGGAAATTTGATTTACTTGTTGTGCTAACTTGGCAAATCATCCATGCAGCTGGTTGTAATTGATTCAGCCTGCGTTGCATTCCTACCATGCCATCCTACATGTGGGATGTAACTTTAAGTTCTTTTTCATAGTTGTCTTTTTTACGTGGAATCGTTAGAAGTCTGTGGATCAAACTATAAAAAGTAGACATAAATAAATGTATGTATCTTGTATAATTAGTGTCATTAAATAAATTATTTTCAAAATTAGCCAAGTGATTTTCTGGCGGAAGGAAGTTTACGGGGCTTCCCATTGGAAATCCGTTCGATTGTTGGTAAAAATTTGAATTGAACAGAAAATAATTTTATTCCATACACACATTGATAGCTTCTAGGAGAGCATCTTATTGTACAGCTTCAATATTACATTCATGAATTCTTTCATTAAGGATATTTTTAAGATCTTGTACCATAATGGAGGAAAAAAAGGTTTTTTTATATCAAACAAAGCTAACTTTGCAGTGGGAGGTATCTGTATATTTTTTAATTTTGTTGTTAGTTCTATAGTGTTTTTGATTGCTTTGGGCGAGTTGAAAACGATACATAATGGTAGATCACTGTTCAGTTGTTTGCAAAGTTTATATGCAGGAGCATTTACATTAGAAACTACTGGTCTCATTGGAATACCATCTTTATGCAGTTTAGGGATTCCGAATAAGACTGGAGATTTTGGGTTCATGGTATCTAGTTTAGATTGCGATATATTTAAGAAGATTTCATTATACGTTTTTGTAATTTTCTTTACAGTGGTGTGATATTTTTTGTTGAATAGATCTTGAGTTCTCTATAGTTTTCTGTGTTGATGAGTGTATTCAATTTTAGTAGGTATTCATCTTTTGTTAGAATAGTAACAGTATTACCGTCGTCATCTTTGCAAAGAATTAAATTGTTCTAGTTAATTTTGTTACGTAATTTATTAATTACTTAGAGTTCGTTGAAATAGTTGTTTTTTATTTTATTGTTTGCTATTATATTTGCAACGTTATATTTTGCTAATTGACTTTTATTTAAACTACTTAAAAGATTCTCTAAATTGGCTGCGAGTATTTCAATATCTGTGGATTTAATTATTATCATTGTTACTATGTTTCACCAAGAGCCAACCGCGCAACCAATTGAAACTAAAGAAACTAAGAGTTATATCTAAATTTCCACTATATTTAAAACTTGTATGTATTGCAATTGTTACGAGACACAGTACCTTTTTCAAATACGTACTATATTTAACAGTAAGAAAAGTTACCACCTAAACTGTTCACCAACCTAACAATACCATAAATGATATTAGTTGCCAATCCTATTTTCGGCATTTTTTCAAAAAAAGAATTATAGGAAAATCAAAGAAATTAACATCATCATGACAAGAACGGATAAGGGTAAGTCCATTGTTGCAAGGTCTAGAAGTACTTATATACTAAAAACTAAAAAAAAAATCAGGGAAATTTAACAAAATTGATTCTGATCCTACGAATAGCTTTCAAACAATAATTAAACAAATAATAATAGATTCGTATATTTTTAACGATTGCCAGAAACAACAATTAATAATGATGAATCCTCAAGTATCCAAATTAAACTCGTTAATAAAATTACACAAAGATAATTACCCAATTAGACCGGTAGTTTCATTTGTTACACTTCCTTCAATTAAATTATCAAATAAGCCTATTAAAATAATTCTACAATATACTAATTTTAAACCAAAATGTGCCATTCTAAATACTTATGACCTCATTAATAAAATGGAAGATATTAATTTATCCAAAAAATTCAAACTAATTTCCTTCAATGTATAAAATTTATTCTCGAGTATACCACCAAATTAAATAATAAAAATAAAGTTAATTTAATCATGAAATAAGAAATTGTAATTAGAATGTGTAAGAAGAATTTTGAATTTGAAAATACGTTTTAGTTTTCGAATAACAGTTTGATAATCGGAACCCTTAAAGTCCTTTACTGGGTGAAATTTTTATGGATAACTTAGAAAATAAATCAACATCGGCTGTTTACTGGAACAGCAATAGACAAATAAATTCTTAACTTACATAAATTCTTTACATAAAAACATTAAATTGACAGTTGAAGTTGAACAAAATAATAATATTAACTTTTTAGATTTAACAATTACTAAAAAAGATTGATAAACATGATTGATAAACATGATTGATAAACATGATTGATAAACATGATTGATAAACATAATTGATAAACATGATTGATAAATAATCAGAATTGCCCTGAATAGCAAAACATGCAATTGCTAAAAAACGAAGACTGCGGAAAAAGTGGATGATAACTAGAGCCCCAAAAAACAATACAAGACTTAACAGAGCAGTGAAAGAGTTGAAAGTTGAAAGAAGAAACATTAATAAAACATAAGAAAACGTACCACCAATTAGAAAACAGAATGGAACTTGGGCGAGAACAGATACTGATAAGGCTCAAATTTTGCAATATCCCTTGCTAATGTCTTTCAGCCATTTCCAATGAAAAATCTACGAGAAGAAGAGGAAGAAATAACCTCATACCTTGAAACACCATTTCAAATGGCAGTTTCCATTAAAATCAAAAAAAATCGTGAACTTATAGCTATGATTCATAGAAACCTCAACCCAAAGAAAAATCCAGGATTTGCTCACACAGACGGAGCGGTTCACGCTTGTTAAATTTATATTGCGCTCTAGATATTGAAAAGAAAAAAAAATAGATTTCCTTATCATCATATATGGTATTATTATGTCAACGAACAGTTTAGATTGAAACAAGTATCTTACTGTTAGTTTAATATAGTTTGTATTTTTTTTTAAGGCACTGTATGTCGAAATAAATGTAATACATACAAGTTTTAAATATAGTGGAAATTTAGATATAAATTTTAGTTTGTTTATTTAAAATTAATTTCCATCAAGTATGGGCTACCTTAGTTAAAGATAACTTTATTGTATATAGTGCTAAGCAATTGATTGTATATATATATATATAATGCTAGGCAAGTTTCCTTAAATGAATACCAGATAAGATCCACTACACGTATCATAGAGAATAAACCTTAGACTAGGACTCGCCAACCTTTTCAATGTGTTGAGCTACTTTAATAATATTCAAATTGAGAGAGGTATCTAAACTTGTTTAATGCAATAATGGAAACACATTATCGACGTACAAAATACCTAAATTGGTTTACCAAGTTACCCAAATTGTCCATGCGAGCTATCGGTAGCTCGCGATCGATACGTTGGCAACCCCGGTCTTAGACCATAGTCCTCGCAATTCGATACACCTGCATCTCTACAGAAAACGCACATGCACCTCTACAAAAAACTGCAGTCAAGTTATTTCTCCTCTAATACCCCTGGCCAATTTCCTGCCATTATTCATACCAATGCAAAATCCTTATTCATGGATATATATAACTCAGGTCAGAATGTATGCACTTCGCATTCCTACTTTTGTTCTGTTTAAATTGAAAAGTCTGAGACAGCAAAACAGGTGTTATGTAGCTTTCCTTCAACGTCCTGTATATACGAGATGAGTAAATAAATGAGACTGGTGATGCAGCATTACATCTGGCAACAATGTTGCCTATCCCTTTAGAAGGGGTCGACAGACCAACATCTGAAACATATTCAGAACGAGTTTGGACTCACTAAAGTCAATTTGTAGTCCTTTGCAGTTTTTTTTCATAAACCGGGTTTTTTTAATCGGTTACTGCCTTTTCACGATAAGGATTGCTAAGAACCACTAAAAGACTCTAGGGAGTTCATACCAAAGACTCATCAAATATTCACATGTGTTGCTAGATCGAACGCTATGCTACCAGCATAATTAGTTTATTTACACACCTCGTAACACAAATAAATTGATTGATCTAATCAAGTGATAGCAGTGAAGCAAACATTGATATAATAACATCATTCAAAAAATACATTAACTTATGAAATACCCGAATATTACTTACTTAGTGTTCGGTGTCTTAATTATTTCATTTATTTTTATGTTCAAATCGTTATTCTTTAAGTTCATTGCATCATGTATGCTTTTCATAAAAAGGAAGGATCCTTTTGAGTACAGAAATTACACAAAATAATAGCAATTCAAATTACTCCTTACGTAAACATTGTCTAGACGCTTCAATTACCTTTTTTCTACCCATACGAAATTAAAATGTGTCTCTAACTTATTCGTAAACTTAATCATCATTTCTGGACCTAATAACAAACATTGAAATGGAGGAGTCGTTAAGAGAGGCAAAAAATAGGATAACGAACTCGCTTTATGAGCGTTGGGCTCGAGAAACGCAATTACGTCGAAGACGTTGTTACCAAAAAGATATTCACCGGAAAAAGGTTGGATTTAACGGTTTTTTCTACGATCTGACAGAAGCCAAAGGGTTAAAAAAGACTTTGTGAGAGGTTGAACTGCACTAAGGGGAGTAAACGGCTTGTAAAATGATTATTTTTAAATAACTTTGAATATAGTACGACTTTATGATATTAAATAAGACCAAGGTATCAAAAGAATGAATAAAGATTAGATGAAAATTCAATAAATGTCCAGTATACAGTTTATTTTTGAAATTAATGCAATTTAATTGCACAATCATTCTACTGTAACCTTTGGTGTAAAACACACTAAAAGATTTGTCACTAATCACGAAATATTTTTTTTTTATTTCTTTTATTCAATCTAATTCTACAACTAAGTTCTGTTGTATTGATATGACAACCCTACCTAATGAAGCAGGTAAAAATCGTGAAGCGCGAAATAACCAAGCTTTACATTAATAATTCACAAGTTCTTCAAATTTTCAACGCAGATGTTCAACAACCAAGAACTAGGTCTCTTAAACAAAGGTCTCAATTTTACATTACCAGCATTCCGCAACGCTTTGGGGGATACGGTAACCGATATTGAAACGTGTATTAAGCAGCACAGTCTTCGAAAGCTTTTATTATAGACATGTAAAATCAAAATTGCAAACAGTGTTTAAATAAACAAATTATTCCCAAAATATCAAAATATTCAAAATATCTTAAAGTATCTACGAGAGAAGAACTGTTTTTATTAAAGGTATTATTAAGATCTGTTATTGAACTAAGTTTTTATTCAAAAAACAAATAAGGGTAATAAGATTGACGTAATGGACAAATCTGATTATTTCGAACGTGTTGAAATATTAATTTAAGAGGGTCCATATAAACGATTGATAGGACTCAGGATAGGTCAGAGATACATTGAAAACTTCTAACAACCTTATTTCTCCTACTCTGAAAAAGAAATTACATAGTGCCATGATTAAATGCTTTATCAAAAATACACCAACAAGGAAAATCAATGAGACCATTAGTGTCAGCTATTGATTCTCTAACATACAACCTTGCCAAATGGTTAGCAAAGGAATTTGAACATCTACGAAACCAACCGCCTTCCTATTCTGTAATAAACTCATAACAATTCATAAGACATGTTGAAAAACACATCTACAGGAACGTTAGATATTGGTATCCTGTACGTATCATCATTGTTTCCGAGTGCACCGATTCCACATCCCTTGAAATACCTGACCGAGTTAATCGACTAAACTAAAAGAGATTTACCACTAAACATCAAATAATGTTTTTTTAAGTTCTCGATGCATATTTCGCTAACCATGTTAGCATAATGAGGAAATGATTTAATCTGACATGGTTATGCTAACATGGTTAGTGAAACGTGTGTTGATTACTTTAAAAAAAGTGATTTGGTGTTTAATGGTAAATCTCTTTGAGTTTAGTGTTTCACACCGAATGTTCTAATATAAGAATTGAGAGTTAATCGAGTTAAACGGTTTTAATAACAAGATTGTTTCATAGTACATTAACCTAACAAGATTATGTATGAAACAAAATTGTTTTCATCTTCATAATAAGTTTTACGAACAAGAAAGCACGGCAATGTCACCTTTTTAAACTAACTTATCCATGAGCAAATTTGAAACCGAGGCGAATGATGAATGTAGGTACTTTCAGAGGGTGTGGCTAAGATAGGGGGATGATGTTTTTGCAATTTTTCATCCAAAAATAAAAAGTATGCAGATTTTGTTGAGAACTTAAAGAGTAAATGTGAAACCATGGCATTCACGTACGAACTCCAGAAAAATACTTGATTACCACTCTTGGATATTTTACTCAGTTGGAATAATAAAAACAAGTTAGATTTTGATATTTTTAGAAAAAACGCCACCACTTCTAGATACATTCCTAACGACTCGAATAATAGCTTCTATAATAAGATGGCTTGTTAAAATTTTATGGTAGACAGATTAATTAATTTTCCTTTAAACAAAAATAAATATAACAAAGATTTAAATATAATTATTTAGGTGGACACCTTAAGTGACTGGTTATAATAAGAATATTATAGATAGATTATTTAGAAAACATAAGTTTAGGCAGGAAGAAAAGAAACTTCTAGTTTTCAAAAGGAACAGAACAAAAATATCAAACCAAAACATCAACCACAATATTCCACAATCAGATTATGGTTAATAATAATACATCTATCATTATAATTTACTAGCTGTTACCCGTCCGCTTCGTAGGGCGTAAATGAAACTTTACTAATAATTGAATTTTTATGATTGAAATCACTTTTAGAATTTCATAGTTTTACCGGCTATTTGACATTTCTTTTCTATACATTTCAAAGGCAAAATTGCGAGGGATTCACAACGATGCAATTTCAAATTTCAGAGTATATTTATCTTTTACGCCCCCGCAACCTTAGGAGTTGATTTTTATGAACCCACCTCCTTAGCGAGCATCTATGATGTATGAAACATATTTCTGCCAAATTGCAAGTCTGAAGGTGTTTAACGTTCAAAAACAGGCGTATATTTATATTTTACGCCCCCGCAACCACCTTATGAGTTAATTTGTATGAACCCTTCACATTAGCGAACATCTACGCCGCATGAGAAACATTCCTGCCAAATTTTAAGTTTGTAGATCTTATAGTTTCGAAGAATTCGCAAAAAGTGAGTAGGGGTAATATATATATATATATATATATATATATATATATATATATATATATATATATATATATATATATATATATATATATATATATATCTACAATATATACGCATCGATAAACAAAACATATCCTATGTCCTATTCCACGACATAATTGACTTCTATTCCAAATTTCATTCGAATCCTTCCATCCGTTCGAGCGTGATTGAAGGACAAACATCCAAACACACATACTTTCACATTTATAATATTAAGTAAGAAGTAAGATTAGAATTCAACAAAATTTTATAATAAAACAGTAATGGATGATAGAAAAAAAAGCTGAGATCATTTTCGGTTCTAAGCTCAACTTAGTACCTTAGATACATCATGTTTTGTTCAAGCCACAAAAAATTAACCCATTTTTTTTCCAGTGTAATTAGAACAGTATATCTGTAATCTCGTCTGTTTTTCATCTCGTCTTTTTTGCACACTCCAACTTACACTCGCGATTTGGCCATGTCTGAGTGAAGAAGTACCTTTATATTTTTATTCTCAAGGGTCTAAATTCGACGAAGAAATTGTTCAAGCAGAAATAATTCTTAAAGATATTACCAAAAAAATAGCGGATAAAACCTTTCGGGTTGTGGAAGGGCAAGTCAAAAATGAATCAACACTATTTCAAAGAAATACTTTGAACGATATATTATATTAAACTCGAAGAAATTTACTACGAGATACCAGATCACTGTTTTTAAACTTCTCGATGCGCGTTTCTATAATCATGTTAGCATCGTTACGAGATGATTTAATAAGATTAGATCATCTTCTGTTGTTTGACACCGAAGGTTCCAATAAAAGAATTGATGACATATTATAAATCTAAAAAAAATAAAGGATTTTAATTATGGAGGCATGAGCGTCAGGATCAATTCCATTACTCCGAACCACGGTTATCAACAACAGCTCCCATGGGCTTGCCATCCGTGGTTTAGACATTCGATTTCTCGAAATGTCTACAGACTGACGAATGACAAGCGTAAAAAATCGCTTAGCAACCATCCGGCCTTACCCAGCCTAGTTGTTGGCATGACTTTGTCAAATTTTGAACTCTCGTCTAGTCCAAACAATGGATAAATAAATACACAAAGTACAAATATCCGCACCGTAAGCTGGATCTAAACAACGAGATACCATCATGCCAGCGCTTTAGGCACCGCCGGCGATAAAAAGCATTATAAAATAGTTCTATCAAATATAAATAATATATTTATATTTGTTATGTACAGCTCTATTTTTTGTTACAAAGCAAATCGAAAAAATGTATTATTATTTTGGTATATAACCAACATTTTACTGAAAAATTGGAAAAATAAAATATACATTTTCATATATTTTATTACTCTGGTTATATCCAAAAAGCCAAAGAATTTTCCATTTTATTAAAATACCCATCACACATAAAGGTTTCTTTCGTAGCAAAAGTTGTCCGTTATTACAGAAAAATGTTTTTGATGTAATCAGTATAATGGAATCGTAATCTAAAAATATTTTCCATTTGATAGAAGTGATTTTTATCTAATTTGAATCAAATGCCCATCCCATATCATTGAGGTAATCAAAGAAAAAAACAAAATACCTTAGGAAAGAAATTATTATTTTGTTTTTATAAATCAATAATTGGTGGAATAAAGCAACATCATTGACAATGTTAACTACAACATAAAAAGCATATTCATTAAAAAAGAAATCCAATTTTATCATAATATGCAAGGGAAATATCTTTCGTAAATTTAACCTACGATTCTTCATATCATTTAAAAAAAGAATTTCCTTACAATAAACATAAAAAACTCAAAGGTTTTCGCAAAAATAAATGCAAAGTTTATTAAAGCATTAATCGAAAAGCTATGATACGAATGATCATTTTAAGCAAATATGTGTAAGAACATCTTTTATTTTTTAAAACTCAAAAAATATTAAAAATATCTGTTCTTATGTAAATAAAGAATCACTGGGTAAAAACAAAAAACCAAACCGAGACAAATTTCTCAGTGATTCTTTTTTGTAATAAATTTGCCTAACGAATTAATACAAAAAAAAATCATTGAGAAATTTGTCTTTCGGCAATATATGCCAAAATCGAAGTAGAAACGTTGCATTGACTAATTGAGATGTCGAACGGTGCTGACGACAAAAATGACGACAACAATTTCATTTAACACCAAAATTGTATTTAGTAAACGAATATCACGATATGCTTATTATTAACGAAAAAACACCCAACCACACTAGAAATATATCAGGACTTTTTCAATGTGTTCGAGAAAATAGATTCAAATGATGCCAGACTTGCATATACTGATATGGTGAATATTTTGAACATTTCATTTAATAAAACAATTAAGCATCTGTTACTTAATGTGATGTGAATCGTTTGAAACGTGTAATGGTGTAAAAAATTAATGCTAGTAGATTCAACTTTGACATTAAACAAGAATAATGTGTACGTTTTCCTTGTTTTTGTAACATAACAAACCAAATTTATGCTGAAACAGATAAAATAAATAAATTATATTTTATTTTCAAATAATACTTTAAGAGGGCAATAAAACCAAAAATTGAATTTTTTAGCAATATTTGTTTGGAAAACTTCAAAAAAATCTGACCTATTTTCTGTAGAAATAGTTGGATTTTGAATGAATATTTTAAAAGAAACCTTTTTGTTTAAAATGATGTAAAGAGAAAAATGAAGAAAGAGAGAGGGCATATGTCAGTACCCTGATGAGTCTAACCACCAACAGACGAAACATGTGTCCTCCAATGTGAGGGATGGGTGGGGCTTCCTCCCAATCAAGCAACCAACGAATGTTCATTTTGGCGGTGACACAGGTTGTTGAGCGTTCCACATGAGATTGTGGAACCCAACGGTAGGGGGTGTATAACTCCTGACTACTGTTGTCTCATTGGACGCAATCCAACGAAATAAAAAAACTGCAATTATAAGCCATCCGACGAGAAGTCTGCGAAAGTGTGGGTTGTTTGATTGTGGAGAGAGACTCCCTATTCTTGACGAGAGAGCATATATGGGTAACCTGATGAGTCTAACCACCAACAGACGAAACATGTGTCCTCCAATGTGAGGGATAGGTGGGGCTTCCTCCCAGTCTCTGTTTCCCATGTATATATATATATATATATATATATATATATATATATATATATATATATATATATATATATATATATATATATATATATATCCCTCACTCTACGTCTGAAGAAACTATTGCCCTCAAGGAAAACTATTGCAACAAGGCGTCTGCAGCGCGAAATATGACTCGTGCTGATTTTTTACAATAAAACTGAAGGTGAAAAGCTTCCATAATAATTTTTCAACTTTTCTTCTGCTTGCGAGATGGTTTTCCACACAAACAAAAAGTTTAATCAACACACGAAATTTGTATTATCATAATAAAAATGTGTAACTTATCTGCTTTCCAAGACTAACTACTTTTCAGAAATATAATCACCTTTGCGATCGCACCTCCATCTATCAGAAAAGTACTTAACTGCTGTAATATTTTTTATTGACCAGTCATAATTGAAAGGAAATCTGAAGCGCTTCCAGTATGAGATGTTTGATTATTTCTATCAAAGCTGTAATAACATTTTTAGAGTTATGATAAAATCTTTCCATATTTACAATTAACACCCTTTGTCATATTATATAGTGCTTCATTAGTATAAATGGCAATGACTGCTGATATCAATTGTCAAATATTAGCTGGAGTTATTTGACAAGATTTTAATTCCAATTAGAAACCAAAGGAAAACATCTGCGTCAATAGTGCCAGCAATATCGATAATTCTACAGTCGACAATATGCAGTTTGTTTCACCCTATATGTTTTTTTGTTGTATCTTCCAGTAAGCTGTCTAAAGATTGATCATTAAACAATAGAATATCAATTATTTTATTACATTATTTATTAAAAGTATACCTACAAAGGAAATGTTACTTTTGACTCTTTTAAGCTAGAAAATATAATCAATTAGTTTTTAAGACACTTCCGCATGTCTTCCAAAGAAAGAAAAAGAAGATCCCGGTAATTATGTCTTGAGTTCGAGAAAGAGCTTAGAAATTGCACATTGCAATATCCTTGATAAATATTATGCTGATCTTTTAAGAAGCTTACAGTTACCGAAAAAGAAAGGGAAGAGGCGTCGTTGCGATCAAGCGTTATGTCCATTATTTTCAAGCTTTCAAGAACTACAGGCTGACAATCTTTTGTGTGGTAGGATAGCGTGATAATCTTCTGTTCTAGCTTAATAGCTTAAAAAAAATCTAAAAATATTTAGTCCTCTTTAAACACTACACCTCTAAAAAGCAATAATTTTAGGAACGATTTAGTAAAAACTATCCCTAAGTATTTGCCAGGCTTATTGATTTATTCTTTTTAGTTAACTTTTTACATCAAAATTATTCCCTAAAAGTTGTAGCTTTTCCAACTAAACTAATTTACTGATTAAAAGCCAGTTACAATTTCAAGACGTTGTTCTAATTTTAAGGGTACGAAATGCGTCCAGAAAACTCGACAAATTTACTTTCCCGTAATATCCATTTGGGGAATCTCGACGGGCGCACATTAAAACATTTAATTCTCGCCGGAGAACGAAGTTCGTTTCCCATAAAGGGACTTCTTTGCCGTCCGGCAATTAAATTATGCCGGGCTTTGTGCCGAACAACAAAGGGCAATTAATAGTTTCCGGGAAAAATAACGATAACGAACTCAAATTTTACAACAGAGAGTTGTTTTGCCCGTCGGAAAACAAATATATACGGCAACAATAATAAATGGAATATTCCGTGGTTTATAAAAAATATACAAAACAACAGTAAATAAACATGCAAATATTGAAATCAATATTTATTTAGTTATTCTATATTTAGATAAGCTACTAAGTTAAATTATAGGTCAGCTTTATCGTTTTTATTCGTTCAGTATCCTTCGAAAGGCATATTTTTCACTATTATCATGCCTTTAATGATACTTTTTAATTTTTTCTTTAAAAATGACAAAAAAATAAGAGTACTATTTAGAAATCATGAGTTTATTTTATATACACGAATAAACTAAAACAGAACAGTTTTTATATACACCATATGAAGAAATCGACTGACATCAAATAAATATAAACAAAAAAATAATGTATACTGAATTTCAAAAACACCATACCTTTCAATAAATAAGAGCTAGGTCACAAAAATAACAGTGTTTAGAAATAGCACGCACAAAAAAAAAGTAGGATAACAATATTAAACTTGAAGAGATTTACCACTAAACACCAAATTACTTTTTTGAACTGCTCGATGCACGTTTCGCTAACCATGTTAGCATCATCAGGAGATGATTTTATCTGGATTTAATCTGGAAGGGAATTTGTTCAGGTCTATTTGGTCATTTAGAAGGTTTTTCGCATCTTTGAGACAGTATATTTCTAAACTCGCCAGATGGTTTAGTTTTTTGCCTTTGTTATGTACATGTAATATTTTAAATTCACTGTTAAAAAGATGGTTCTCATTTAATAAATGTGAGGCATAGTTCGATTTATAGTCGATATATGTCGATTCGATATATAGTCGTTTATGACCGAAAAAGTTTTTTTCGTGTTCTATTATTCTTTTCTTGAAACATCTGCCTGTTTGTCCTATGTAAGTTTTTGGACACGACTTACAATACAGTTGATATATTCTTGATTTATCTTTTTTACTTATTTTCGCCTTGCAATTTTTCATATGTTTTCCAAGGCTGCTATTGGTTTTGAAGACTTCTTTTGCATTGTTTTGATATAAGAATTTTTAAATGTTTTCCGACGATTTACCAAAGTATGTTATTAATTTGAATAAATGGTCTTTTTCATTCTTTTGTGGGTATTTCAGAGACAGCCTTTTTGTACAGTTTTCTTTTTAGAATGTTATCTATTATTCTCTCTGAATATCCTTTGTTTAGGGCAATTTGTATGATGTTGTAAAATACACAATACACAATAAATCATTACACCCACTACAACATAAATTAGCAGCATATTATAGCCTTGAACATAGACTGATCAATATCCCTTTATCATACGCAGATTTTAATAAGGAACTTAACAACATCAAACAAATTGCCCTAAACTACGGATATTCAGAGAGAATAATAGATAACATTTTAAAAAGAAAATTGTACAAAAAGGCTGTCTCTAAAATATACCCACAAAAGAATTAAAAATACCATTCATTTAAATTAATAACATACTTATAACAAAGGCATAAAACTAAACCATCTAGAGAGTTTAGAAATAAAATCTCAAAGATGCGAAAACCCTTCTAAATGACCAAATAGACATGAACAAATCCCCTTTACTGAATTTGGACAGACAATAAATAACATCTGTGTGGATTTCTTAAAAAAAATATATTTTTATTGTAGAAACTTTTTATATTTATACTTATTTTAACATCGAAAATAGCCAATTCTGAAGAAGCTACAATGTGTCAAATATTAATAATAAAGTGGAAATATTAAAAAAACAGTATTTCATTAAACATTAATTAGTTAATATTTTGTTGGGCAGTTTTTATTTTCGAAAACTGCCGCACATCGTCTAGGCATGGAGCCTAAAAGATTGCGCGAAATTTCAACAGGAATGGAATACCAGATTTCTTGAACAATTCGCCACAATTGTTTGGTGTTTGATGTTTTCCTTAGTTTCACGCGTTTTCAAAATGTTCCACAAATTCTCTCTAAGATTCATATCCGGTAATTGACATGGCCAAGGTAAACAAACAATATTGTGGGTATCCAACCAAGTTTTCACACTTTTGGCGGTGTGTTTGAGATCATTGTCAAGCTGGAAGTTCCACCGAATGACATGTTCTTCGGCATAAGGTAACCTAATATTATTAGATGTTTAAATAAATTTATTTGGTCATATTTTGTTTTATCCAATGAATATTATAATATTGTACACCATATAATAATATTGTACACCATCTTTGATGAAAGCAATAGTATTTTTAATACTCTTTTATTAGCTTCACATGTATCTATCTATGTAAAGGAATCTTTGAACGTCCTTTTCACCTACTACAAAACATCAGATTAAATTGCAACTTTGCACGCTTATCAAGGTGACAATACAATATGTTATCATCTAATATGTTATCATCCCATTACCATGAATAGGAACGTCAGGATCAAGGATTTGCTTTCGGAGAGAGAGCCTGAGACACGGTTACAACGCCCAAGGAAGGCAGTAGGCGGGCAAATTACCCACTCACGGGTAGGTAGTGACGAAAAATAAATAATAGTTTAAAAAATTTAAAAAAACACGCTTTTATAGCAGATCGAACTAAAAAAATACGCTTTAATGGTAAACCAAACTAAAAAGTCAAAAATAATTTTTAGTATAAAAATAAAGTGATGAACGAGAAAATTAATGTGTCATTTAAAAAAAATGTGGGGTGGTTTGTACCAGATTTTCATACTAACTCTACTTATAGAAACGGTACTGATGGAATATTTATATAACTATAATATAATTATAATTAATATATATTATATATTAAAGTAAAGTTTTGTGGTTAGAGGCACATCAGCAACTGACAAGGCTATTTAGCGACTGGACCTACAGCTTAACGTGGGTTCCGAACCACGATCATCAGCTACCGAAAACCCCGGTCAGCACCCCCCTCGGGCTATCAACCCTTGGTTTTGTGCTTAACCGAAATTATCTCGAGAAGCTTACCGACTGGCGAGTGACCAACGTAGAAAACCTCTCAGAAGACATCCGGCCTTACCCAGCCTCGAACTGGCGTGACTGAGGAGTGATTCCTTATCAGATTTTACACTCTTACCTAGAAACATTCACAAGAATTTTTAGAAAAACTTTTTGCCTAGTACGGGATTCGAACCCGGTCCACATTAACTGCCGTAACGTAAGGCTGACGCCTTAGACACCACAGCTAACATGGCTCTATGGCTATTATGGAATATTTATATTATTAACAACTGACATCGAACACCTCACGCTTTTTTCACAATGACATATAATTTTTATCGTTTATCACTTTATTTTAATACTAAAAATTATTTTTTACTTTTTAGTTCGGTTTATCATTAAAGCTTGTTTTTTAGTTTTTTTAAAACTATAATTTATTTGGATTCAAATGTTCATCTTCCATCATTACCAAGCATCATTATCAACTGTTTTTGTAACAAAAATATTTTAAACGGCACTTAAGAGCTAGTATTGTCTAAACACTCCATTTTTTCAGTGATCAATTATCAGTTTCATCATAATTATGGTTTATACCTAGCGGCTTTACTATGTATCAGGTTTAAATTTTGCTTATTATTCTAAATCAATACCAGCATTAACTTTAGATATGCCTGAAAATGTAAAATAAATTTAAGCTGCCAATTACTAGCCCATTAAATATATATTTATATCGATAATTATTAATTTAGAGCTAATTATGATGTAATGTTGTTGTTTTTGCACATCAATAAATTTGAAACTTTTCTATTACACAGGGTATTGTGAACAAAACATTTACTTAAAACATAGATACAAAATTCAACAATTTCCGCGGAAAACACTATTTTCTTTTTCTGTTTCATTGCTTTACTACTTTGTAATACTTTGATAGCCATTTATTCCATACGTTTCGGCATAAATTTAGTTTGCTTTTTTTACAGAAAAAAAAGGAAAACTTACACATTAATGTCGTTTAATGCCAAAGTTGAAATTACTGGCATTGATTTTTCACTCTCATTCACATTAAGAAAAGCAAACATTAATTGTTTTATTAAATTAAATGTTCAAAATGTCCATCATTTGAGTCTATAGAAGTGTGACACGGATCTGACCTATTTTCCCGAATATGTTGAAAAATTCTTCGTACCTTAGTAATCTGGTTACTGCTTCTTCGTAAATAAGAAGCATATCGTTATATTCGCGTAGAGAATACAATTTTGACTTTAAATAAAATTAAAATGCACACACTAAAATAATTTTTGTCAACTAACGCGTAGAACCATATCAATTAATCAATACTACATTACCATTTCTATTTTTTAAAGTTATACTTCTAATGGCACGTTTGGAAAAACAGATCAGAGTAATTTTTTAGCGGGGGACGAAGTTGCGCGCGCCGCTGTAACACAATTTATTATTTTCTTTTAAAAATTATGACACCTTCGTCATTTGTCAAGACTTGTTTTTTATTAATTACGCCAAAGAAGTATAACTTCTTATGTATGTATGGCTAATTCTTAATTCTCAAAAAAAATGTTCTAACTATGTTCATTAGTTTATTTGTAATTTATTCATTAAGCAATAACCATGTATTATTTGCCAAAAATGCATTGTCGTATTATTTTAAGTAAATATGTGTAATTTACTTAAAATAATAATTTTTATCATAGCTTTGCAATTTTTTTTCTCTGAAACCCTTAAGTTTTTGATCCTTGTTGTAAAGAGCTTTTTTTCTTTCAAATGATGTGAAGAATCCATAAATTTACGCAAGTTATTTCTCTTAACCCCGGTCTTAAATCAAGAAAATATGACAGATCATCAACAATTACAAGGACAGATATACTGCTTGCTTGTAAAATAATAAGAAACTGTACAGACGTATTATCCTCTAAAAATAATATGCTTCTAGAGAATTTTCCTAGCCGTATAATTGTAATTTTGATATGAAGTTTAGTAAGCAGAGTTTAGTAGAATCAACGTTTTCTTGTGTTGACACAGAAATCAGGTCTCCCAAATCTCTTTTCGCCAAAATTACGAGCCCTAAATTATCATCTAATATTCTTGACATCACGGGCGTAGCCAGGATTTAGTTGGGGGGGGGGGGGGGGTTAGTTTGAAGTAAATAAAACAACAAAAATATACTTACATGAAATTTAATATCTATATATTCATCGGAAAAATTAGGACATATTTATAAAGTTCTTAACTTTAAATGAAATGGTTAAATTAATTTCGTTCCTCTGCGCTAAATCTAAAACCATTAAAGAAGAAATCTTCGGCTTTTTCTTTTAAATATGTCCACTGCTTCATCTGCATGATTCAATATATTCAATTCAAATGTAATAATTTAACTCTCTTCACTCCTCGTCTTTTTTCGGTATAATATTAGGTAATATTTGGCTTATTTCGGGGGGGGGGGAGCCCACAAACCCCCCCCCCCCCTGGCTACGCCCGTGCTTGACATATTATTATACATTTCTTATAATGTCAATATTTTCAATCAGTTATTTAATGGTTTTTATCAATCTAAATTTGACATCGTTTTCTTTTTAAGGTATAATTTTAAAATGGTATAATATTTCCTAGTAAAATGTAGCAGGTACAGTGGTATAAGTTAATGCCATAGGAACTCCACTCCATTTATTGCTTTTCTACTAGAAATATTCGAACCAATTAAATATACAGGGTGTAAGAAAAAGTACCTTCGTAAACTTAACTAACGATTCTTCACATAATCAAAAACCTAAGAGTTCTCGAGAAAAAAGTTAATAAAACACCAAACGAAAAGCTATGATAAGAATTAACATCTTAAGCAAATATGTGAAAAAGCACAAATATTAATTGGCTATTATTTAACGAAAAAAACTACAAATAAATTAATAAACATTATCAAAACATTTTTTTAAATTACAAATCATGCCGTATATTAGCCCTGAAGGATGTGGCAACGTCGCAATATTGTCACGATAAAGATTGTTATTTCAAAATTGCGACAAAATTATTTCAGTGTTTCATTGCCTGCATTTTCTTTATATCATTATATCATTATATCATTATCGAAAGAATGTACGTAAAGTTTTAAAGATTGCGTGTAAATAAACTACTTTTTGGGATAAAAATATCCAAAATTTAGTACACACTCTGGACATTTTTTGTTTTAAAGCTTTCTTAATTTTTAATTCAATACTTTTTTATAGTTCTATAGGTTTATCCTTCCCGTGCATATATCAGAAACAGAAAGCATTTTTTTGTTTCAGATGAATAGAAAAAGAGTGACGAGTACAGTACTTTTGGACCTCCCGCCAGAGACGCCCGAAAAAAATTACTGGACCGCTATTTTATAAAAAAAACAAAATAATAATAATTTTATACACTTCAAAGATCTCATAAAATGATGTTAAAACTTTAAAATGATATAATTATTTTATCACCTTTAAAAACACTTCTGAAAAATGACTCATTTTGAGATTTATAACCAAAAATATATTCTGTACGCGAATATCAGGATGCTTCTTATTTACGGGGAACCTCTCCAAAATTACAAAAGAGTTAGGCGTATTTACGGGAAACGATACCCCGAAAGGCCCCTTCCAACTGGACAAACATTTGTCTCTCAAAGTTTCTCAAAGATGTTTGAATATGGGTAGTGAGGTCTAAAAATTTCAAGAATGTGGACTGCAGCGAGAAATCGATCCTGAAGTCAAACAACAAATTTTACATCTGTGCCGTAACATTCCTGGTGGTGCAAACATAAATATTTCGTCATTTAGTGCGTGTATTCACCCGAATCACGCTGCAGATTAGGCAAAGATTCCAGCTATCACCTTTCTCATTGAAGAAGCTTACATGATGCCTCAGTTGTAAGACCCAAGTCCAAAATAAGACAGGGTGGCAGAAGAAACACACCTCTTCAAAGATCATCATCATAATCAACCTTGAGATGATAACCGTTAAAAGAAATGCTTAGAGTTGACGATAAAGTTTCTTATAAAAACCGATAAAAAATATATATTATTTCAACATATTTTTAATATAATCCAACATGTCAATAAACTTTGAAAGTATCTACGTCGACCACAGTAAAACAAAAAGATCCCATAAAAACAAAATGCCCTGTTTTGTTTCAATACCTAGCAATAAAAACTTAATACACTACTAAGACAACGGCTCTTCTCATAACCCCGCCATAACTATAAATCTTTTATAGAAAAACAAATATACATCAATTTTATAACGCCTGCCATACTTCTTGATTCGTCAGTTTATAGTTTTTGTTCAATCTTAAAAAAAGCATGGGGTGGTCACCGTTTTAATGCAGAAGTATCAGTCCATTCCAGAAAACAAAGAGCGTGACAACCCTAATATTTGGATTTTTTAAAATACATTAATTATCCCCATAAAATATTTATTAGTTTTGTATTCACTATGAGATCTTATTATACTTAAGGGTACGTCCCGACTGAGACTGTTAATTTACGTTGCAAAGATTTCCCTTAACGAAATGAGACAATTTATCATAGAATATAGTTTCAGCGAGTCGCAGAACTCTAACAACCTAGACAGCAGCAAAAAGGTAAATTAATTATTCAGTCTAATTAGAACGGTAAATGTATATATCAGTATTTATAACGCTGCTGTTTGGAAGAAGCTTTAAATCAGAAATACAAGCACAAAGTTTATGCTGTGCTTATTTCATTAAACAAATAAAGATGAATAATTTTGGGTGGGAAAATAGAAAAGGTATAAATTAGCAACAGAGTAAATGCAGTAAATACAATTGCTTAAACATGTCTGGGACATTAAAGCTGAATTAAACAATTGTTTAATAGGTTTACTATTTATTTCTCATAGCGTTACTATATTTTTTTGCAAATGCATTCAAAAACATAAATATAAACAAGCACAAAAAGTTTAAATTTTATGTATAATATATGCCAGGAGATTTCAGAAATCGTATTATGAAGGGTAACAAAGTTACTTACTCCCTGCATTCTGTCCTAAAATCTAAAGTTATTCAAAGGAACTGAAATTTCAAAAACTTTCATGGCTGTGAGACGTAGAAAGAAAGCAAAAGAGGTGCTTGCAGTATTTAAAACAAAAGTAACAATTTTTGGTGTTGCGAATGATAATAGAATTTGGAGGAAGGAAAATATGGGTTGCGCAAAAGTAGATATTAACTTTGAATCGTAATTGTACATTTCTTCCAACAGAAAGTATTTTTTGTTCTCTATAGTAAGTGCAAACTGTCAAACTATTTGAGGTTATGTGCAGCGGGCCCGACCGTTGAAGTGCAGTTAAATTAGTGCTACTTTTATCAGTGGAAAAAACATTTAAAAGGATAAGTAAAAAGTTTTTTTTGCATATTAAAAACATGGAATTGTTATGGTTTTTGTGTTTTTTATTGTTTTCTTTGGTTTTTGGCTCTTCTTTTGAATTTGCCATGTTTGGCTTCGAATGCATTCCCGTTAAAACACTGTCTGTCAAATATGGCTTCGTATGTATTCAAGGTTGCTTTCTGTTATTTATAGAAATATACCCCTCCTGGTTCTATGGTACTTCCAAGTAGGTCATTCCTATTCCTGGAGATGGTTTCCTGAGTAACGATGATCTTCCTTCAGACTCCGACCCTGAATAGGAACCTTACTCTCTCCATGCTCGTTAAAGAAAACATATTATCAAAGCGGAATCGAAATCCGATAGCACATATCATGCTGATATGACAAGACAAACCTTACAGGCTCCGTCTACATCCAAAGCAAAGAGAAAAAGACCCATCGTCATTTGGAAAAATAAAAAAATAGAAGTTTTTGATGAAAAAAAAACTTCAAATTCAAAGGAAATTCCGATCTACCAGACAATCAAGCAGTTAGATATATCAGAAATTTTCAAATTCATGTTCATGGATGATTTAATTAATATGACTGTTGAGCAATATCGCTTCAAGACAACGTCAACAAGCCAGAAAACACAATGAAAGAAGAAATGGAACAATTGGAAGCGCCGAATAAATGTAAATGAATACATGCCGCAGTTTGATTTTAAACTTGCAGTTTCCGAACATATGCGTAAGGCAGGAAAAGTTTTAGCTATGGACAAAAAACGTGGTCGTCCAACTATCATCATCGGAACACCGACCTCAAGCCGAGTCGACACTCCATTCAGCTTACTCGATTCACCGATGCCCCACAAAAAATCACGAAAAACTTCAGCCAGGCATCAAGACCTACTCTTGCATACTGTGCGTTCTGATAACGTGGATCATTTCTCCAAAGAGATGAAAAAAAAACACCACCAATATGCCAGGACTTCTCAAAATTCCCCTCTTTCATCAAGTGTGGAAAATGTCAAGTTTATTTATGCTACAATGAAAAACGAAACTGTTTAAAAAATTTTCACAAAACATGATTGTATTTTTAATTTAACGCATACGAAGCCATATGTGGCTTCGTATAGTAATTTCTGGTATAGTAATTGTATTTTTTTTCTAATTTGGACTGATTATTTAAGACAAATAAAAGAGTAACTCATGCAATAAGGTGCTAAATGGTTTTTTTATGAGTTGATGCACCTTTTACATCAACTCAACATGAATTCTTCTATTGGAACCTTCGATATAAACCACTAAACACAAAATCTCTTTTTTTTTAAGTTCTCGACGCACATTTCGCTTACCGTGATTTATTAGCTTCAATCGTCTCCTGATAATGCTAACATGGTTTTCGAAACGTGCGTCGAGAACTTAAAAAAAAAGTAATTTGGTGTTTAATGGTAAATCTTTTTAAGTTTATTCAACTCAATACCTTAAAAAATCAGTTATTTATAACATACCCCCTATGAAATTTTTATTTTAGAAATATACTGTAATGTATATTCACAAAAGATTTACTTAATTATAAATATTTGTGCTTATTTTGTTCTTAAAGTGTGTTTTTTAAAAACGTATTAATTTTTAAGTGCTTACTGTACATATTCTTTTCGCAGTACATTAAGCAAATTGTATGCAAATTTATGTTGATGCAGGAATTCAGAATTTTGCGACGAATACTTAAATTGATATGAGATAGAACAGCCTCTGCTATTAAAGTCTTGTTGAGCTGGTACACAAAATCCCGGAGATTATTCATAAGGGGCTTATATAAAGTCTTTCATTTTATATTTAGGGATATAACAAGGAATGATATTATAACTTTCTGTAAAAATTGACCTTTAAATCAAGTGTCACTATACACGGTTGAAGGAAAAATTTTACTTAGAAGAGTCAGTAACCCAAGAATTGCAAAATTATTAAAGCACTAATCGAAAAGTTATAATAAGAATTAATACTTTGAGCCAATATGTGCAAAAGCATATTTGGCGTATAATAATTGACTATTATATTAACAAATAATGTATTAATAAATTATATATGAATAAACTGCAAAATAAGTAATAAAAATTGTTTAAAACAATTTTTTTTATTATCTATCACCTCATACATCAGCCAATACCAAGGTCGCCTGAATTCAAACTGGCGCAAAAATTATTTCAGCGTGTCTATGCGCATATTTAACTTCTATTTAAAATCAACAGTACATTCTGTATGAGAATATCATGATATGCTCCTTATTTTAGGGAAGCTCGTATTAAAAATATATTTTTGCTGCCGGCGTGACGGGAATCGTTTAACCTTAAGCGAGCGTGTTATCATTTGTTTCGGCAGCGGTCGCGCGTAACTTTAAAGACCTATTAAAGATTTTTAGCATTTAGAAAATAAATTAAAAAATAAAATTTATCTATCACACTTTATTTATTTGGACATATTAGCTTTAAATTAGGAGACAATTTGGAAACAAAAATGTTGCTTAAATAGAAAATAAAATACACGTTCTCTTTGGATTAGGAAACATTTTAGCAGCATAACTCTTACTTAAACGTAAAGTTTCATAATGATATCAATGAAACAGTAACAAAATTTTTTATTATCTGCCTCTATTTAGTTCGCTATATTAGGTTTAGTTTTCTTCATCACCTCTCTTTAAATCACGCTAGCATTCATTGCGAAAAATATTCCTCAGACAAGCTGCACATTGTGTCTTGGATTGTCTCTTCTTTTTAGCAGGACATACATATTTTGCAGCTTCCTCTGCATGCACTGGAATCTATACCTGGTTTATTACATGAGTTTCCGACACTTATGTTTAGTGGCCCCTAATTTTTCTTTTGATTTTTCTCTGAAGGTTGACCAATGTAGTTCTTGTCCCTACATACTCTTTTATTAGCTGCATTTTCAATTCACGTACATATTTTCGCCTTTTTTCAATAACTACTTTATTCGCCATCAGAATTACTATTTGGCTTTCGCTTTTCAATTGTACTTTCATCTATTTCAGCTGCACAATGAAGTAATGATAGTAATATCAAAAAATCTATTTTTTTTGGTACACACAACACAAGTGCGATATTCAGGTTGCATGCCTTTTGCTGTGAAGCATTGGGGTATTTCTTTTTTATTCGTGGCGCAACGTGCCCACAACTAAAATTTTATGATTTTGGCTAAATCTTCTACTACTAATGAAATGCTATTGTGTGAATTATCAATATTTCATCCTATAATTGAAATTGCTGTATTCAATCTCTTTTCTACGTCCATTGCCACGTTGCTCAACTGATACAGTCCATCTGGTTGCTTACCACGATAAAGTTCAATATTCAAAATGTAAAATGACGTAGCATCTACTAGTGGATAATGTTTGATTTTGTATTTATCGATTTGGATTTCATATATTGTCTGAAAGGGCATTTTCCTCTAAAGCCTGTCAGCATTTCATCAATAACGACGTCTTGCCATATACAGTAAAGAGATAAGTAGTTCGTAAACTTCTCCAAAACTTCCCTTATAGGTGTCGCTTAGTCCTGAGCACGACGAGATATTCGAGTAGCCGCATTATTAAACCGCAATGAGTTTAGAAAACATTTTGTTCTTTTCAATGACATAGGTATTGGAAAAATTGATACATATGCCATCAGTGGCATACAAATCATCTGGACTTGCATGTGACATTCTCAAAGTTCCTGCGATGTAAAGTAGTCCGAATAATGCTCGGAATTCAACATCATTAGTGTTGTTGCATTCTCGAGATCTATTATATAAAGCAGTCTTTTTTTTAATAAATTCGTTAGTATATATGACAACCATTTCAATAATATCATCGCTTATGAATAAATTCCAGCCTTGTACAATCGTTGTTACCCCTACACCGTTTCTGCGCACGCCACGCCATCTTCCGTGATATCATTTTGTGCTTGACGTCTTACCCTGTTGTTATGGAATTTGTTTAATTTTGTTACCTTATCACCCCCTATATATTCATTATATTTGTAACAAAACAAAGTAAATATATGTTGAATAGTATGGAATAAATAGCTATAAAAATATTTCATTTAATTTTTAAATAATACCTTAAGAGTTCATTGATACCATAAACTTCATTTTATTAAAAATTAACGACGTTGCCAATTATTAAGAAAATTTCAAAAAATTTTGATCTATTTTCCGAGGAAATGGATATATGTCTTAATAAAACTTTTGCTTCAAAATGATTGTACAGAATCGTTGGTTATGGTAAATTTATGAAACTTTTTCCCCTGACACCCTGTATAATGAAAATGAAATTAACTGTTTAATTTACTTAAAAAAACCATTGGAATTGGAATTGGAAAATTTGGAATTACTTACCAAAACCAACATTGGAATCGTAAGGGAATAATTTTCTTTCATCACTAATACGATCATACAATCGTAAAATTATTCATTCCTCAATGAAAGCAATATACAATTCACATTGAACTCAATTTGCTTATATAAAAGGCAATTCAAATATACTTTTATGAAAATGCAATAGCACTGTTATTGAATATTATGGCATTAAATAGGTGGTGGCTTTTCAATAAACTTGTTTTCCATTTTAATAGGCACTGTGACGTAATGTTTTATATATTTTCAGCAATTACGATTGAACAAAAGAAGTTTGATCTGAAAAGAAAAAATGACCTCAGATTTTCTCTATATATTTTTTTTTGCTATAAAGTATTATTGCATTACAACACGTATTTTACGATGAATTTTCGTCTAGAGATTCCCTTATTGATGGCTATCAACCCAATACGAGTATGACCTCAGACATGGTTTTTCTGACCCATTATTGAAGAGTTATGGGTTTTATAGTGACTCAGATAACCCAGCTTAGATCTACATGTTCTTGCGCATGCTCGACAATTTAAGGTCAGAAAGATACAGAATTATTACACGAGGTCCATTGTGTATAGCTATTCGCGCTAACCTTTTGGCTGCGGCTTTTTGGCGATTATCTTCCTCATGGAGCTCACCTCAGCTCCTCATCACAGCTCTGTAAGCCGTCTCACGCCATTTGGCTCTTGACATAGATTTCTTTAGAGACGATTCTATTATGTCTTTATATCTCCTTTTTGGAGATATAAAGTACCTCCACGTTGGTTTGGTAGTCTTGCCATTTTATTCTGAAGATTTTCCGGAGGCAGTCTTAATGAAGTCTCTTGAGTTGTTTTATTTGCTTCTGATACAGGATCCATGATTCAGCTCCGTAGAGAAGGGTGGGAATTATTATAGCATTGTAAACACTGATTTTAGTGTGTTCCCTTAAGTCTCGGTTACTAAACACTCTTCTTATTAGACGTCCAAAATTAGCACCTGCACATTTTATTATATATATGACCTCTTCTTGCAGGCCAGCAGCGCAGGAAATTTGACTTCCCAAGTACGGGAAGTATGCTACTTCTTCCTATGTTTGACCATTCACAACATCAGCCCTCTCCCATCAGCCCCGCCATCAATAGTTGTAGTTTATTGTTCATTAATTTATTTATTATTTTAGTTGTAACAATAACGCACTATGCGCTATAAGTGCACAGCCATTTGCATACGGCAGCTCTAGGGTGCTAACCTGTTTTATTTTTGACTTGGCTTTAAGACGTGCCAGGCATCTATCTATTCTGTACGATATCTCAACTGAATACAGCAGTATGTATCTGACATAATGCAGGACAGCAGCAACAAACATAGAAACAAGCATCGGAATGACCACACAGCCCTGCTTAACACCAGTCTTTATCCCAAAAGTCTCAATTTTATTTCAGTTCATTCCAAATCATTGCTACTGCAAACCGCATTTCACGATTTGCAAAGGAACAGGAAGATCATCCCTAAAATCAATGGACCATAAGGCTAAAAGTAAACGAAAATTTTTCACAATAAATTCAGTCTATGTCCAGTACATAACATATTAGTGGCGGAAAAATCACATTCTGTGACATGATTTTTCGGTTTATTCCAGATGATTGGCACTGCATACCGCATTTCACAATTTGCTTCCTTCAGCCAGTCTGTAAACAATGTTAGACATGTTTTTAGCACATATATGAGAGATCCATGCCTTCTATAGATCTCCAAATTTAATTTCGAAATAAAGTTCGTACAAGCGCTGTGAAATTTTGTTTTTGCAATTTAAATTGAGCTCTGCAGTCGACAACAAAAATGATTATCTGGTGACTATCTAGGTATTGTTTTTAAAAGTGACCAGAAAATAAGATAAAAACATAAATTTAATAGAATTCAAGAAACTTACTACTATTCACGACATAGAAAATATTAGTGGAATATTATACACTACTAATTGGAAACAATCTGTATTAAAACGTACGTAAATTTAATAAACAGGTCTCAACGAGTTCTGTTCACCACTACTAGCTGCAGATACACCCTGTGGCTTGACGAATATACTTCATAGTGTAAAATATAAATTTGGGTGTTATAAAAAAATCTTGTTACAGGTTTGTGTTCAGCATTTCAAATTACACCTTAAACATCCAAATACTGTGTTTATCAGCAAATAAAACTTTTGTTGTTCACGACCTATAATGAGCAAATTTCAATTTCTAAAATATTGTGCGTGAATCACTGAAAAAGAGTCCATAAACAACAAGACAAAATTCAAATTAACGGTTACAAAATGGTTTCATTTTGCATCTAAACACTTTCTATTCAATTAAATCAATTTTCGAAATAGCTATGTCACTCAAAAGTAACGTTCTCAGAAGCATCATGTACATAGCTTTCAAAGATTTGTTCAGATTGACTACTACGACATATATTCTATTTTAATCGGCTGTACGAGAGAAGGGACTTTGCCATGAGGACCGTTGATCTGACGATTTAGATTTCATTTACTAAATTAACTCATGACTTGCAGCAAACCAGTTATTGTACATCAATCATCATTGATACTGATTATAAGAATTGAATTACACTTAACGATTCTTCCCCTTCAGTTTCAGTGCTACGAAAGTGGGCTATTGAATTTAACGTGGTTGTACATCCATTGCCAATTATTCAAGAAAATTTTTGATCTATTTTCTGAGGAAATGGTTCCATTTTTGATACATGTCTTAATAAAGCTGTTTCTTCAAAATTATATAAAAAATCGTTCGTTAAATTTATGAAACTTATTCCCCTAACACCCTGGATAATGGAAATGAAATAAATAATGTAATAAACTGCTTAATTTACTTATAAAATCATTGGAAAAACAGCAGTCCTTGAACTTGTAAAAAAAACAAAACTACAATGACATGAAAAAATCAAAAGAACAACAAACAAAAAAGTTGCAAAACAAATTCCAAATTTTATTTTTCATTACTTGAGCTTAAGCCGATAATTACCTATTCATAATGCTTAATAAATATTAATTAGAGAAATCTTTTTGCAACAATACACCCCTACTTGTTAGAAACAAAAACTTCCATAATTCCGTTTAAAACCAGTTTTACCAGTTGATTAAGCCAACTCCTCTGAATAATTTACAATTCTGAATAATTACAACAAATTATCCTTAGAGACATGAACATCGTGAGGACACTTTCGGGGGTCGTATTTTTAACAACTAGAATTAGCAAACAAGCCCTTTTTAGTTAGATATTCTATTCTCCTTGACCCATAAAGACGTTCAAGTGTCTTTTTCGAATCAGCATTGGAAGCGTAAGAGATTAATCAATAATGTTCTTTCATCACTAATACGACCATACCATCGTAAAATTATTCATTTCTGAATTAAAGTAATATACAATTCACATTGAACTCAATTTGTTTAAATAAAAGGCAATTCAAATACACTTTTATAAAAATGCAATAACACTGTTATTCAGTATTATGGTATTGAATAGGTAGTGGATTTTCAATAAACTTTTTTCCATTTTAATAGGTGCTATGACATATTTCATATATTTTCAGCAATTACAATTGAACAAAACAAGTTTGACCTGAAAACAAAAAATTTCCCCAAATTCTCTATCTCTATCGCTCATATTTTTTGCAATATAGTATTATTGCATTATAATAAGTTGTGGCAATAGACGTAGGATTAATAATAATTTCACCCTAGAATGTTGTTGGTGTTTTACGATGGATTTTTTCTAGTGGTTCCCTTCTTGATGGCTGTCAACCCAATACGAGCATGACCTCAGCCATGGCTATTAGTTTTTCTAACCTATTGTTGAAGAGTTATGGGTTTTATATTGGCTCAGATAACCCAGCTTGGATCTATATGTTCTTCCTGAGCTGAGAATTTAAGATGAGGAGGATACAGAATTGTTACATGAGGTCCAGTCTGTATGACTTTTCGCGCCTGCCTTTTGGCTGTGATTTTTTGGCGATTATGTTGCTGTACAGCTCCGTTTACCTTCTTACGCCATTTGACTCTGTCATTTGCTGTCTTCTCCCATTCGGACATGCTTGACATAAACTTCTTTAGAGACGATTTTTTTACGTCTTTATATCTCCTGTTTGGACATCCCAGATTTTGTTTTATTTTTTTAGAGGACCTAATTCGGCATTCTAGTATCCTGCATACTCTGGCAATGACGTAACTATCTCAGCTGAGTTTTCATGATCTGGAATCTATGCTCAAACCGCTGGCTCGTTTAAGTACCTCCACATTGGTTCGGTATTCTTGCCATTTTATTCACAAGATTTTCCGGAGGCAGCCTTGATGAAATCTCTTGAGTCGTTTTATTTGCTTCCTATACAGGACCCACGATTCATAGAGAAGGGTGGGAATTATTATAGCATTGTAAACACTGATTTTAGTGTGTTCCTTTAAGTCTCAGTTACTAAACACTCTTCTTATTAGACCTCCAAAATTAGTACCAGTAAATTTTATTATATATATAAATATATATATATATATATATATATATATATATATATATATATATATATATATATATATATATATATATATATATATAAAACCTCTTCTTGCAGGTCAGCAGCGCAGGAAATTTCACTTCCCAAATACGGAAAGTATGCTACTTCTTCCAATGGTTGACCATTCACAACATCAGCCCTCTCTCTATCTCTATTTAGAGCCGTTTATTGTAATATTTTCGTTTTTTATTCATCAATTTATTTATTATTTTATTTGCAACACCAACGCATTATCGGCTACAAGCGCCGAGTCATCGGTATACGGCAGCTCTAGGATGCTAACCTGCTTTATTTTTGATTTGGCTTTAAGACGTGCCAGGCTGAATAGGTTTCAGTCCATTCTATACGATATTTCAACTGAATGCAGCAGTATGTCTCTGACATGATGCAGGAGAGCGACAACAAACAGAAGAAAGCGAACACTCAGCTCTGCTTAGCAACAGTCTTTATTCCAAAATCTCAATTTTATTTCGGCTCGTTCCAAATCATTGCTAATGCAAATCGCATTTCACGATTTGCAAAGGAACAGAAAGATTAGCCTTATGGGCTTTTTAAGGGGCCCATAAAAAAAGGTAAATTTCATAGAATTCATGAAACTTACCACTATTCACGACATCGAAAATATTGCACATCAGTGGAATATTACACTGATGCCATTGTGCCGCTACTGTTTTCTTTACAATCGCGTGCCAAAAACAAAGACAGCAATGCATCGCTTTGCTTTTAACCCGGAGATTAAACGCCATATTTTGGGCGCTGTCCCATTCTCAATAATCAGGTGTTTTTCGCCAACGCGCATTTCGACTTTTCGAGTGGTTGCAAAGTGAATGTCTTGAACAATTACAATAGTGAAGATGAATTCAGTGCAATATATGAATAGAAACAATGTCACTGTGTAAAGGTCAATGTCAATGTGTAAAGGTGTTTCTGCAAATCTGTCTGCATTTCCCGCATTCTTTTCTCGATCATCCAAAAGGACAACTGTTATGGACAACGTCGTGAAAAAGCCTCTACCCCGTGCGACCCCTACCAGATGGAACTTTACATCTAAATGTGTGAATACTGTTTACATTTACAAAGAAGAATTTCCAACATGACTTGAAGAAATTATGGACGCCAAGTCGGATAAAAATTCTATTAATCAAGCTCTGGGGTTAATACATTATTTGGTGGATGACAATTTTAAATGTTGGTTGTTTTCCTTCAATAAAATAATGCGTCACTGCGACATTCTCTTTGATCAACTGCAAAGCAGCAACTAAATGCACTTAAAGTTAAGAAGAATTTGGCAACTTTTTCGACAGCCATTCAAAATATCAGAGACAATATAGAAATACAAATTAATCAAGAATTTGGTAACTTAACTGGTGAAGAATCTAGAACGACCCTAGATAATCGCAGAAAGAAACGGAAATTTATTGACAAGGAGGACCCCATTCCGAATGTCAGGATATACGAGGAAATCTGTGATACCTTAACCATACAGGTGCATGAACATTTTAGTTTCGATGTATACCTAAGTATATGTATACCTATGTGTACCTACAAAAACAATCTCCAAACAATTATTGACCTTAAACGAAACATTCAGGCCACCATCGAAACTGTAGCATCCAATATGTGTGAAATAGTAGTCGAAAACTGGGTCCCCAAAATACATTCCACCAAACAAAGCCGAGGGGGATATTTGAACGACATTATTTTCAAAACATAATGTTATTTGTCCTTCAAGATAAAATAAAAATTACTGGACTATCACTTTAGTTATCATTGTCATTCATTTCAGATACACACTCATTTTCAGATACACAATCTTATTGAACAACACTTAATATAATTTCACCTAGACACTTATATCAAACGAAGTAAAATAAAGCTAAAGACAAGATTATAATTTATACTCTATATCAAAACATTTTACATCATTCCTCCAACAAGACGAACGTGACCAAAAACCATTTACCAAAGACCATTACAGTCAGATAAGATGGAATAGTTGGGTATAGTTCCGAAATTATATCAATCCCCTTGCAAAACTTTCGGCTGTTTGCGCGTGTTTTCGGCAGTTACAACTCCACGTTGAAGTTTAAATCCTTTAAATAAACATGGACCCTTTAGTTGAACTAGAGAAAGGAAACGGTGGGTAAATGACGGAGGCAGGAGGAGGGAGGAGTAGAAACGTCAAATCTTGAAATCGTATATTTGGGTCACGGCTGAATCGTGTTTCAATTTGAACTGATTAGATTAAATGCAGTGCCACAACAGTTCGAGGGTTGTTTGAGTTATATTTTCCAATAATGATATTCCGGTTCTACGAGGTGTTTGAAGGTAATTGTCGGTTTCAACGCGATCCCTCTGAATAATTTGACAAATTGGTCCTTGACATAGAAATGTTGAAGGTTCAGTCTTTATCTAAGTTGGATCAATTAATAAAAATAATCTTACAAATATAAAACATATTTTTATATAAAGAGTAGTCGAACTAAATGATCTATGGCCAAAATATGGGTAAAAAGTTATATATATATATATATATATATATATATATATATATATATATATATATATATATATATATATATATATATGATATTGATATTATTCTCATTTCACAAGACCCAGAGGAGCTGCAAAGACGCATACAAGAACTGCAAAGGGCTGGCGAACCATTTGACTTGAAAATAAACCTGAAAAAGAGTCAGGTTATGTTCAATAACTTCGCTCAGGACAGAAGAATTTCAGTTTTAGGAAGGGATTTAGAGATTGTGGACAGCTTTGTATATCTTGGGCAGAGGATTTCCATGGAGGGGAATACCGCCCGGGAGGTGAAACGGCGTGTTAAATGTGGCTGGCAGGCATTTAGTAGGCTCAACATAGTGTTTAAGAGCAGACTCCCTCTTTGCCTGAAAAGAAAAGTATTCGAGCAGTGTGTTCTACCCGTTATGACATACGGAAGTGAAACCTGGACACTCACATCGCAATCAATTCAAGGACTTCGGGTGGCACAGAGGGGAATGGAAAGATGTATGCTTGGCATTACAAGACGAGACAGAAAGTCCTGCGCATGGATCAGGGAACAAACAAAAGTCTGTGACATCATTGGAAGAGTAAAACAGTTGAAATGGAGATGGGCAGGCCATATAGCGAGGCGATGGGACGACAGATGGACCAAGGCAATCCTGGAGTGGATACCGCTTGATCGCAAACGTCCGCGAAGAAGACCGAAAGCACGATGGAATGATGACATCGTTAAGTATATTGGACCCGAGTGGCAGAGGAAAGCCCAGGACCGTGAAGGTTGGAAGCATGCTGAAGAGGCCTTCATCCTGCAGTGGATCGATGCGGGCTGATGATGATGATATATATATATATATATATATATATATATATATATATATATATATATATATATATATATATATATATATATGTTTTGAGGGATTTATTTATAAAACATGGCGTACCTAGTATTAAATAGCATCGGACCATCTTGTAACTATATTCATATAAAAGTGTCCTCATTTCCCTCTAAAAACCAGTATGTGTCATTTCGCTGAAGTAAACAACATACTTTCTTTGTGGTCTAACCATGTTAACCTTGATGAAGCATATAGGGAATACGCTCCATCAATAAAAACATATGAGTACTGGTTCGGGCGTTTTAAAAGTGGCGATTTTGATACCAGTGACAAAGAATGCGAAGGGCGGCCAGAAAAGTTTGAAGACGCTGAGTTGAAGGCGTTATTGGACCAAGATTCATGCTCAAGAGGAGCTCGCTGGAACCTTCAGATTGATTCAACAAGCGATTTCAAACCGTTTCAAAGCCATATGTAATAAGAGCATAATAAGAGCAGTGTTGTATGATTTCCCGGTCTTTGCGATTATATATGCCACAAAGAAAGACGCATGTAAATATTTATAGTTAGTAGCCACGGTGTTTTTCATAGTTTTTTTTTTAAGAATCCCACTCCGTCTTTTTCGAACAAAAAATCTAAAGGCTTGTCTACGTACGACTGATGTTTTGTCTCCAAATGTCTACAGCAGTAATGATGGCTTTATCGAGCTATTTGCGAGAACTTTTGAGCATATTACACACTATTGCTCTGGATATTAAGATTCTTCTTTGCACGTAAATCCAATTTTCAGATAGTCTTCGTCATATTTATTTGTTTTTCCGATAGAATGATGTTTTTTCTGACTCACTCATTTCCACGTAAATTTCATTTAAAATTGAACTTTTAGGAAAAGTAGAGGCAATTTGAATCGACGTACCTTTCACAGTTTGCGAATTGGATAACGTTTGAGTATCCGGACATATTCTGCGTAATGATCCCGTTTTTAACCAGTGATTCATTTTTACAACCAATATTCATTCAAAATTAGATGATAACTTTATTGCTGGCCGCCAAAAAATGAGTTCAAATGATACTTTTATTTCGATAAATATGTCAAGCAGCAATGGACAGGCATGTAACTAACGCGGGGGTTCCGCTGCGGAATGCCGCCCCCGCGTACCCCACACCGTACGAACCGTATCGTAGCCGCAAGCGAGCGAGCACCACATTAGTGATTAGCATAAATAGTAGCGCGCGAACTAGCCAGTTGGTAGCCATAACGTAAATCTTGTCGCGAACCCCTTACGATCAACTGGCGAACGCATAGGGGTTTGCGTACCCCACTTTCAAAAAAACCTCGAAGATCGAATGGTGAATAGGAATTTGCTAACTATATAGGAATATACTAACTTATAGGAATATGCTAACTAAATAGAATTATGCTAACAGAATATTTTTGACATGAACTTAATAAATGTGGATATAACTAATGTTTTTTTTTCAACAAGACGGGCGCACATCTCGTCAGAAAATCAATGTATTGCAAGAAAAGTTTCCTTGGCGCGTTATTTCGCGAAATGATAATATCTACTGGCCACCAAGATAATTCAATCTCACGCCATTGGATTATTTTTGTAGGATTATGTTAAATCTCTGGTGTACAGAAATAAACCCCGAAAAGTTCAGACCACTGTAGCGTTTACAAATTATTTGCCGCTACAGGTAAGAATGTTTTGTGCAAGTCTTATTTGAGAGCGCATCGGTATTCGACGAGACGAAGGCCGAGAGAGTCTAATAGCACACTCGAGCTGAACAAACCTCTTAACGCCGCATATTTCCCTTACCCAACCCTTTCATTAGAGAGGGTTTTAGGGCCCAGTCATTATAAAACCCGTCATCTCCGATCATATTACAGCCCGGTCATTACAGAACTCGTCATTTTGGTGCTCACTTATTGCAGAACCCGGTCAAGGTAGACTTCAGACCTTTTAGGTCCCCGCGTTCTGGGCACTGAACTGTCCAGTAAACGAACATGTTAGTAACGGGACAATCCAGAGGACAAGGCCAGATAATACATTATTTTTTGTTATTTTATTAATATTTCCATGAATATTTTACATTATTTGCTTAATAATCTATCTAAAACCATGTAATAATGTTATACAATTCGAAATTTGGTTTAATTTGGTTTAACTTGGATTAATTTGGTTTAATTTACCTTAATTGATTTATTTGCTTATATTTGATCCAATTTGATTTAGTTTAGTTTAATTTAAGTCCGGTTAGCATAGTCTAATTTGAAATCTTTTGTATATTAGACAAAATATATTGTATATTAGGATCAAACCTTCTTCTTAACATGCCCAGCTTATTAAGATATTTGTTACGGTTTAATTCTTATATTTTTATTCTGTGTTGTTTTCTGGAATTGTGCTTGCGCTTATTAAACGTCTAGTGCCATTATTGAGTATTTTTAACTAAAATAAACATTTTCCCAGTTTTAGGGTTTATTTATATCTTGAGTAATTTTGAAGAACTGGGTGGCGCCCTATTAACGTGCCTGATCAACACATCCGTGACCTGCGCCCAAAGGTCTCCGGCGAATGGCTGCCGTCGCTGCAACTAAAATAGTCATTCTTTAAAAAAAAATGATTTTTTCGTGACACTGCCATTAAAAATATATTTCGCGATATGTGTGAGTAATAGAGAATTGGATCTCTAGAATGTATTTCACCAGACGAAGCCGAAGAGGACGTTTGAATGACATTATTTTAAAAACGTAATTAATTGCTCTTCAAGATTAACCTTCACGCGGGCGCGCGGCCTCGAACCGACCACACTTGATACATATTAAGTCATAAAATCTTACATCTACTTCACAAATATTTCCCATCTTTGAGCCTGCTATAGGCTCACCACAGAGGCAAAAGAGTATATACTCCATTCCTATGTGCGTGCCGTAACGTACAGATAGCATTTGTTTTAGACGCAGCGTAAATGTCGAAAGTAAGTAACACATGCCCGATGTCGAAAAAATTACGTGAGACGCTCTTCGCATTAGTATTTTTTGCAATATCGTCTAAGAAAGTTCGTGTTTTCTATTTTTTATTTAAAAAATGACTCGTAGGCGAAGACCAATGAGAAAAATAAATTGACAAAAAAGCAAAAATATATTCGACGTCAAGAAAAAATAACAGATAGCCTTTGACACTCTTTTTTCGTTTTCTAGGTATTGCAGGAATAAATGCTATACTAATCTTGAGGGTAATTAAAGTAGCTATAGAAAAAAGGCGAAAATAATAACGTGAACTGGGAATGCAGCTAATAAGAGCTGCACAAGAGAGTATGAGTATGTACAGAGAAGAGCTGCGATGGCCACCGTAGCTAAGATGGTACCTTCCGAGAAAACTCAAAACAAAAATTAGGGACCACTTAAACTTAAATGACGGAAACTCATGTAACGAATCAGGCACAAGTTCCAGTGCATACAGAGAAATCTGCAATATGTCTTGCTAAAAAGAGAATACAATCCAAGACACAATGTGCGGCTTGTCTGAGGAATATTTGCCGAAACATTCCTTGCAATGAATGTTTCACGGTAATGAAGAGATGAAGTGATAATGAAAAAGAAAACTAAACCTAACATAACGAATTAAATAGAGGCAGTTAATAAAAGTTTTTAATATTGTTTCACTGATCTCATTATCAAAACTTTTTAATTTTATAAATTTAATTTTAATTTACGTTTAAGTAAGAGTTATGCTGCTAAAATATTTCCTAATCCAAAGAGAATGTATATACGTATAATTAAACTTAAAATTAAAAGATAAATACAGGTAAATAATAAAAACTGCTGTTTTGTTACTTGAACTCGCCAAAGTGTAATTTTTTAAAATTCAATTTTATTTTATATTTATGTTAAATTTTTGTTAACAAATTGTTTCCTACTTTAAAGTTAATGTGTCTAAATAAATAAAATGTGATAGATCAACAAGTTTTATCTTTAATTTGTCCTCTAAATCCCATACAATTTTAATAGGTTTTTAACCTTCAACTGGTGACTTCTTTAACTTCTTAAGGTATGATGGGTCATGGGTGACCCACAAATATTATATAATTATAAAAAAATTATATTTAAAAGTGTTTATGCTTTATATTTCTATCGAATTGTGTAATATATATATATATATATATATATATATATATATATATATATATATATATATATATATATATATATATATATATATATATATATATATATATATATATATATATATTTCGCATTTAAGATGAAGACCCTCACATTTTCGCTATTTGAAGGAATACAAGTTTGAATGTTTGCACAGTCAGACAGCTTGATGGGTGACTTTTTTTAAGATACTCTACTAAAATCTGAACTTTAAACTAAGCCTACTACGAATTCACAAACAAGGTCAATTCTCAATATTTTGCTTCGCGTTAGATATATCGAAAAAAGTTATTAGAAAAAGTTGTTCAGGATGTTATTCTAACCCCATATACCAAGTTTCATAACAATATTATTTTGGTCTATACACAAAATTATTACAACAGAATCGTAAATGAACCGAAAAATGCATTCGAATAGACGGATGACTAGTTGTGAGAGATCACATTTGACAGTTAATTATTTGTATTATGAAAATTATTGTTATATAGTATATACTTTTTCCTAAATTTGATCAATTACCAAAAATTGTTTTCCAATAATAATAAAATGATGATGCCTTTGTAAGTGCTATTTATTTTACTAAAATATTTGAATATATGACTTCTATTTGAATATATGACTATTTTACTAAAATATTTGAATATATGGTTATGTATCAAGATTTTACTCACCATGGCACACTAATTATCAAATTAAACAAATAAACTTGTAATAATTTTGTGTACAGATCAAAATATTGAAAAAATTAAAAATGCGAATTTTATCATGAAACTGTATGAAAGTATATGAGGTTAAAATAATATTTCGAACAACTTTTCGATATCTCTAACGCGAAGCAAAATATTCAGGATTGACCATGTTTGTGAATTCGTAGTAGGCTGAATTTAAAGTTCAGGTTTCAATTAAGTATCTTAAAAAATGAGACCCATCCACCTGTATGACTGTGCAGAAATTCAAATCTGTATTCCTTCAAATAGCAGAGAGCGGAGATATGGGGGTGTCTTCATCTTAAATGCGACACACTGTTTATATATTTATATTAGAAAACTATAAAAATACAAAAATTAAAATATTTTACTCTCCATTGTTAAAATATAGAAAATGGTTGACATTTTAACAAGTGACACTTTAATAACGCCCATAATAAATATTATGAACGTAAAAAATTAAAAAACATGCAATAACTCCCTCAAGACATACTTTTGGCCATCTGCGATAAAAAAAACAGAATAAATAAATATAAATTAAAAAGTCTGAAGTATTTATACCTTATGTTTTTATTGAAATTTTAGTCTATACAATTCAAGCAACTAGCAATACTGGCACACTGAATATTTCTGTGGGTATTTGTTATCATTGTGACACATGTAACAACGCCTTCTTTTCTGTCCATGGGAATACTGCCCCCTGAAGCTTCCGTAGTTATGCCAATACGACGTTTGATCAATGCCCGAAGATTTGTTGGAATTGTTTATATTGTGACCGTTTTTTAAATGGTCCATTATGAGATCTCCTCCAACGGAGATAAAAAATGCTCGACGTTCTGTAAATGCATTATTTGCGATCTTATAGATAACACTTGTATTAACGCCCATTATATTGACCATCGCATAAAATAAAGTCAAGAGCCAACGTCTACTTCTACTACATACATTATAACAGGCACATTTTTAGTTCATCTACCCCACCTTTTGTTGAATTGTAGAAATCAATAAATTCAGGAAGACATTTTTCTTTTTGAATTATTATATCTGTATGATGTAATGAAGATAACATTATAAAAGCTTTGCGTTTGTTAAGCACCTTAGACAAAATGGTGAAATCTTTTGTAAAGCCATATATTGTTGATGAAACTGGGCGATCTTTACTAGGTAAAAAATTCACTTGATCGCCATAAGAAGCAATTCAGTTATTCGTTCGTTTACATGCTGAACAATGATGTCCAACATATGATCATCAAACAATAAATTCCATGCATCTACGGGTTTGGATGGTTTATGCCTCACGAATTACATCTGGAATCTTAGACCTAATTGTGTTTTCAACTCGAGTTTTACTACTAGCGGAGTAAATATTTAAAATTACGTATAAGGTGTTATGAGTCAGATTTGACCGGAAGCCTGCACAGTTCACAAACGATAAGTCCTTTACGTAAAGTGCAATTAGTGAATAAATCTAACAGTCAAATTAGAAGAATTCATAGGACACCAATAATGACGTAATATATCCGGCTAATTGAATGTAATTTGCTCTGGATCACTATTGACCCATCATACCAGTTAAAGGTTAAGTTACACGCGACCGCTGCCGGAACAGATGACCGCGCTCCAGCTTGAAGGTTAAAAAAAATTACCGTACCTCATTTTAAAGATCTGACACTCTTATTGGACAACCCTTTACAATAAGTATTTTTTCAGTTTCACTCAAATATGTATACTGAGTGTTTTTGGCATTGACTGGACATTTTTTTTTGAGCCCAGTATATCCACTTGTTAAAAGTGGTAACGTTTGCCCATTTACAGCTTCACATAATTACTATTCGATAATTTGTCAATCTGGAAACATGAAACTACTCGCTTGATTGAACCCTCCTCTTTAGTTTTAAATTTTAAACCCATCATCATTCATCAAATTCCAATCTGTCATCGAGTCAATTTTCTACCGTCATCTAACGACTCGATTCCGTATTCATTCTCTTAATTAGTTGGTATTTTAATCGAACAAAATCGAATATAAATTTTGACGCACGTCAATGCTTGACCCCGCTGCGGTTGTTCTTGCCCCTGAACCTCTTCTGCATTTCTCCCCGATCAATCGGTCCAGCAAAATTAATTAATATTAGAACGTGGACCTAGAGAGATAATAACATTTGATAATTATAATGCAAGTTAACGACTAGTCGTAAACGGAATATATACCACTACTCCAATTTGAGAAATGTAATGAAATTAGTTAATTATATGTATAGTTCGGTTCTGCTTTATTTAAAAGAATTACTTAAACATTTCTAAATATAGTTACCCGGAACACTTATACACACTGTATATATTTTTAGAATTATATAAAGTGTACCCATGGGCAATGTCGTTTTTTGATATTGTACAAAATTTTATTTTATATAAAAGTTAATACAGTTTTAATCAATAATTACATCTCGAGCCTTTACACCCACCCCAAACATTCTTCGGGTGCAGTTTTGAAAGTTGTCGGAATACGATTTTTTTTTTTTAAGAAAATGTTTCAAAGATTTAAAAAGATGGTATCAAGTGGTACAGAATCAGGGTAATACGGTGGGTAAAGAAGTTATTCCGAGCCTAATTCCTTTTATTTTTTGGGTGATTCTGGCACTATCAGGTCTTGAATTGTTATGCTGCAGTATTACAAGTTTTCAGTTAATTTTGGACTTTTTTGAATCAAATGTATGTTTAGTCTAAGCTAAGTACAATAATATTCAGAACTTATAGTTTCATTAGGATTTAAAACCTCATGGAGAATATTTTCTATAAAATCCCACCATATTGACAGTAACACCTTTTTTAGGTTAAAAACCAGTTTTGGAGCGGCAAAAATGGTTGATTTGCTGTTAATTATTATTTTTCCTTACTGTTGTTTTAAACACCGTCTTATTGTGGCCCATAAAGTTTTAAACTTTGTTGCAAATTCCGGATGGGAATCAGCTTCAATTTCAACTAACAACACATACTTATTAAACAAACCTTATTAACAGATTGTATACCGTTGTGAAAATTGATATCACCATTCTCAAATTTTCTAAACCAGCGCTAATATGCTATCCAAGACACCAGGATAAAAAGAAATATTTTAACTGATTCGGGTAGTTTCTGGCAGTAAACCATAAGAAAATATTTGAAATGATTTGTAAGAGCTTGTAAAAGTTTGTATAGACGATACGTGACCAGACTTTAATCACTAATTTTTTTTGAAAGAATCACTGTATGTCAGCCAGACTTATCAGGAAGTTCATTAGTAAAGCCATTGTACATTATTCACATTCCCATTATTGAAACGGACGATTAAAGCAAAGCGTTTCGCCATACATTTCAAATTTCCGTTAGGCTTTGATCACGGCTGTAGACGCAATTTTTATAAATGAGGACCAACTCAGGAATAGGTCAGAGTAGTGCGTGAATTTTTTTTTCGATCGCTTCCATGGTCGAATTGATTTACAAAAGAGATATTTTGAATGAAAAAACGGAAACCCACAGATAAAGACCGTATATATATATATATATATATATATATATATATATATATATATATATATATATATATATATATATATATATATATATATATATATATATATATATGTATATATATATATATATATATATATATATATATGTATATATATATATATATATATATATATATATATATATATATATATATATATATATATATATATATATATATATATATGTATATATATATATATATATATATATATATATATATATATATATATATATATATATATATATATATGCTTTAAAGCGTGAGGATGGCACAGTGTGCAGGGCGCTTACCCAAATGTTAGAGATTGTCAGAAGGTTTTATTCCCAGTTATATGAAGATCAGAGCCAGTCAGGGACAGCAATACCCACGGAAGAACAATATATAATGCCAGATATCCTAGTGGAGGAAGTAACAAATGCTATAGAATTGATGAAGAACGGCAAGGCTCCAGGAAAGTTATCCAGCAAAATTATACTCAAAATGCCTCAAAGAACAAAAAGTACCCGACTTATGGAAAAATGCAGAAGTGATCCTTCTACATAAAAAAGGAGCACAGGAAGATTTAAAGAACTACCGTCCAATAAGCCTCCTATCAGTGATGTACAAAGTTTTTACTAAGATAATTTCTAAAAGAATATTAAAAAAACTGAATGACGCACAACCAAGAGAACAAGCAGGATTCAGAAGTGGATTCAGTACAATGGATCACATCCAGGTTGTACAGCAGGTCATAGAAAGGCACAACGAATACACCATGCCACTGTCCTTGGCTTTTATCGTCTACGAAAAAGCATTTGATTCCATCTCAAAGCATACGATAATGGATGCACTGCTTAGCCAAGGTGTAGAGAGAGCCTATGTAAACCTATTAGAATCGATATATGATGGAGCTACAGCCACAATTCACCTTGATGATCTTGAAGTGGGAATTAATATAGAACGAGGTGTACGGCAGGGTGACGCAATATCGCCTATTCTTTTCTCGGCTGGCCTTGAAGAAGTATTCCGTAAACTGGATTGGGAACAGGATGGTGTAAAGATCAATGGTGCAAACTTAAACCATCTTAGATTTGCAGATGATATTATTCTCATTTCACAAGACCCAGAGGAGCTGCAAAGACGCGTACAAGAACTGCAAAGGGCTGGCGAACCATTTGGCTTGAAAATAAACCTGAAAAAGAGTCAGGTTATGTTCAATAACTTCGCTCAGGACAGAAGAATTTCAGTTTTGGGAAGAGATTTAGAGATTGTGGACAGCTTTATAAATCTTGGGCAGAGGATTTCAATGGAGGGGAATACCGCCCGGGAGGTGGAACGGCGTGTTAAATGTGGCTGGCAGGCATTTGGTAGGCTCAACATAGTGTTTAAGAGCAGACTCCCACTTTGCCTGAAAAGAAAAGTATTCGATCAGTGCGTTCTACCCGTTATGACATACGGCAGTGAAACCTGGACACTCACGTCGCAATCAATTCAAAAACTTCGGGTGGCACAGAGGGGAATGGAAAGATGTATGCTTGGCATTACAAGACGAGACAGAAAGTCCTGCGCATGGATCAGGGAACAGACAAAAGTCTGTGACATCATTCGAAGAGTAAAACAATTGAAATGGAGATGGGCAGGCCATATAGCGAGGCGATGGGACGACAGATGGACCAAGGCGATCCTGGAGTGGATACCGCTTGATCGCAAACGTCCGCGAAGAAGACCGAAAGCACGATGGATTGATGACATCGTTAAGTATATTGTACCCGAGTGGCAGTGGAAAGCCCAGGACCGTGAAGGTTGGAAGCATGCTGAAGAGGCCTTCATCCTGCAGTGGATCGATACAGGCTGATGATGATGATGATGATGATCTATATATATATATATATATATATATATATATATATATATATATATATATATATATATATATATATATATATATATATATCGGTCGGGTGTCCCAATATTGAGGTTGACATCTTGATTATGCTGGCGATAGAGAACAAGTTTACATAATGTCTGAATGATTGTGGCGTGTTCATATATTTTCTTCTTTTTTTGAAATTTTCACCACGATCTAAAATTCAAAAAATATCAAAATATCTGTTCTTATGCAAATAAAGAATCACTGGGTAGAAAACAAAAAACCAAACGAAGACAAATTTCTCAGTCTTTCTCTGTAATAAATTTGCCTAACGAACAAAATTTTAAAAAATATAATTATATATTTTAAAATTTTAAAAATTTTCAAAAATAATATATTCTTTAAAATTTTGTTCGTTAGGCAAATTTATTACAGAAAAGAGTCACTGAGAAATTTGTCTCCGGTTGCTTTTTTGTTTTTTACCCAGTGATTCTTTATTTACATAAGAACAGATATTTTGATATTTTTTGAGTTTTAGATCGTGACGAAAAACCCAAAAAAAAAACCAATTTACATGTAAGAGCTGTACAACTAAATAGGCTGCATAATTTAAAATTAATTTTGTTAAGGATGTTTCACAAAACCGTGGCGGGGTATAGTTTTGTTTTTCTTATCGAATGTCCCAATAGTGTCCTAATAGTGCGATATAGGTTGATATATTGATTCTTTTTGCTTCAAAAGAATTTTGATCACTTGAACCCAAAACGTAGATCATGTTTACCAATTCCTCTCTAGAAAAATTAATTCATTTTCGTTCTACTTTCTGTTCTAATAAACACCGTACTGCACAATTTGACAGTTCACAAAGTCCAAATAATTGACCAGTTCATTTGTTTCTACCCCATGATTTCCTAGGGCATCTAGACTTTCTACGTGCTTTAAGTTGAAATTGGAAATTCACATTTCTTTTCGATGGTCGAAATAATAGATAATAAAAATATTGTTTCTTATTTAATTATGAAAAAAGTACACTCTTTCTTTCTGTATCATATAAAAACCGTTTAAAAGATATACTAGAACATTTGCCATTTTAATTGAATTTTATGACGTTATTACTAAAACGTATAAGGTGAATTCCATTAAAAACGAAATATTAAAAACAAAAATGTAAAAAAAAAATCTCTGAAATTATGACATATAGGTATAGGAACATATTTAAGAAGAATAGAAGTATTTTGTCTTAGGAATATTGTAAAATGAAAAAATATGAGACATTCTACTTAAAAAAAAAATGAGATATGATGTTTTGAATTTTTTTCATTTATCTTAGTTATCCTAGACACCCTGTATAACATAAGTAATGTCTGAATGATTGTGGCGAGTTTTATATATTTTTTTACTTTATTTGGGTTTTTTCGCCACTATCTAAAACTCAAAAAATATCAAAAAATACCTGTTCTAATGTAAAGAAAGAATCACTGGGTAAAAACAAAAAATCAAAGGGAAACAAATTTCTCAGTGATTCTTTTTTGTAATAAATTTGCCTAGCGAACAATATTTTAAAGATATAAAAATGTTATAAAAAAATTTTACAAACTTTGAACGTTAACGTTTCAGAGGGTACTCTCCTCCCCGTTTTCAAAACGAAACTAAAAAATAAATTATATTAATTTGTAATATATAAAGTAAAAGTAAAGTTTTGGGGTTAGAGGCGCATCAGCAACTGAGAAGGCTATTTAGCGACTGGACCTACAGCTTAACGTGGGTTCCGAACCACGGTCATCAGCTACCGAAAACCCCGGTCAGCACCCCCCCTCCGGCTATCAACCCGTGGTTTTGTGCTTAACCGAAAGTATCTCGAGAAGCCTACCGACTGGCGAGTGCCCAACGTAGAAAACCTCTCAGAAGGCATCCGGCCTTACCCAGCCTCGAACTGGCGTGACTGAGGGGTGATTCCTTGTCAGATTTTACACTCTTACCTAGAAACATTCACAAGAATTTTAGAAAAACTTTTTTGCCTAGTACGGGATTCGAACCCGGTCCACATTAACTGCCGTAACGTAAGGCTAACGCCTTAGACACCACAGCTAATATGGCTCCAATATATAAAGTAACGAGTAAAAGTAAATATATTTTTTTTGTGTATGTCAACGATACTGACATTGACAACAATAGATTTTTATAACAGTGACATACTACCAAAAAATATATATTGTTTGTTGTACTGATTGTGTATTCAAATATTTAACTGTGTTTAATTGTATTCTTAAGAATCGGGAACCATATTGAATTTAAATCTACCGAAGGCATTGCAATACAGTTATTTTTATTTAAATTAATTATAGCGGTTTCTTGTAATCTTCTGTATTTTGTTACCGATTCTTTTAGTACCGTTTTGGAATTATTCCAACTGATTTTATGACCCGATTCCCATGCGTGTTGATAAATTCTAGATTTATTAAAATCGCCCTTTCTAAGAAGGTTTACTCTCTTTTCTTTTACTCTAACATCTAACGGTCTAGATGTCTCACCTATATAGAATTTACCACATTCGCAGGGAATTTTATAAACCAACATTTTTGGTATTTTGTTGTATATTGTTTGGTTTAGGGTCTTTTGTTTATAGAGATCTAAGAGTATTTTTTGTTTTAAATGTCATTCTTATGTTGTATTTATTTCCTATTCTTTTAATTGTGTCAGAAATCCCGCGGACATAAGGAATTGTGAGGTTAATTGTGTCTGTTTTGTCTAGTATTCAACATTTTTAAACGATTTATCTATAAAATTTTTTGTGTAATTGTTTTTTATTAAAATGTCTTTTATGTGATTTGTTTCTTTTTGT
>JARFXV010001099.1:0-110000 GCA_031761425.1 Cosmopolites sordidus | reverse complement strand
CACAAAAGCTTTCGTAAACTCAAAAAAAAAACAGTATACTGACCAACGTTTCTATTACCTTTGAGAATGCCCAAAAATAACAATAAATTTGCTTTATTTAAATACAAAAATAAAGCAAAAAGTCGCTCTATGAATTTTCATAAAGGAACAGTCAAAAAAGTGGATTTTAGATTGCAAACGTTCCCCGAAGAAAGCAAAGACTTCCATCGGCCGGAAAGATCATAGCTACTATTTTCTGGAATTTATAAGGCATTACCTTCATCGACTATTTAAAAGAAGGAAATTCGTTCAGTGCAGAAGAAAAAGTACAGATTCGCAAACATCAGTGTATATGTTATTCGTCTGCCATTGCAAGAGCAACACTGATCCATTTGCGCTTCAAACTAATGCCGCGGTCCCCTTATTCTCCCGACTTGGCCTCCTCGGAATTATTCTTCTTTCCAAACATGAGGAAATGAAGAGATCATAGTCAAAACAAAGGAGTTAATGAAAAGGAGTGTAATGAAAATGTGATTTTCATGCAAGATGAAGCACTGCTAAATCGATGAAAAACTTCATTAACGAACAGAATATTCAGTTGTTGGACTGGCCTGGAAACTCACTAGACATGAATCTAATAGAAAATGTCTTGGAGCTTTTGAAAAGTGAGATGGCCAAGGAAAATGTCACAAATAAGACACAATTAATTGAGAGAATAATTTTCCATTGGAATCATAATGAACACCTCAAAGAAATCTTGTCTTTCATAATGAACACCTCAAAGAAAAAATGTCTTAATTGCATTCGAAGTACGCCCCGTACGCGCAATCGTAGAAGCTAAGGGCGATAATACAAAATATTAAATAATATATAGATTTGTTTGCCTATAAATATAATTGTACTAAGTGATAAGTGTAATAAAGAAGTATTTAACACATTGAGTAACTTTTATAATCCAAATACACTCATTATTCTAAAAATCAAGCAAAAAAAGTGATTTTACTTAATTATTTCAAGAGGTTCACATTAGTATGGACAGGGACTGCAATTGTTTTGCAATATCTAATTTTTTAAATACCAAGGTATCTACAAATATCTATTGATTTCATAGATTCTATAAAGGATACAATTTACTATTACAAAGTCCTTTACGGGAAGATAATACATAATATAATCTCTTATGCTTACAACTACACTGGGAAATAAAAAATGCACCTTGTATAGATATTTCAATCAAATGAAACATATACTCATGGCATAGCACTTCTTGAAAAAAAAAATCTGATACGCTTCCTGCTTGTTTACATTTATGTTTCTGTATGCAATAACTACAAACATGGCAAGGTAAATGGTTTAAAAATTGTTTTTGTCATGTTCAGAAGTAACTTTCGTATGCTTGTAAGTTAAGCAGTATTACGGTACACTACTTCGTTTTGGGCAATTATTCGAATTTGAAAAGGTACAAGCTACTGATATGAAAGAAGCAGATTCGAATTTTCCAGAAATAGTAAGAAGATTAGACATTGGTACTTCGTAAATACGGTGGTTGGAGGATCAAATTTATACACGAGTACGAGGTTCTAACAGTCCTAGAAATATTCAGGAACGACGAATGGCCCCTTAAACTTTTTGATGTACGAAATCAACTTGACAATCACAAAAGTGCTTAATGCATGTGTGGTTGCTCCAGATGAGGAAGTTGCCACGCTGTATTGCGTAAAGGAACTTCCTTATTCCAACCCAAGCTTCTTTATTGCGTAAGGAACTAAGGAAAATTATTACAAATGAATATTTACAAAAATTTTATAATTAACCCAAAGAATTATCTACAAGGACTAAGTAAATAGTTTGTGTATTGATATAGATATGTGACCAATATTTTGGGATGGTTTAGTACGGTACCAACAGAGAATTAAGTGGATTTTAAAAACATATTAACTTAGTCCATAAGAATAACAAATTTACAATTGCATTAGAAGAAAATAAGCATTTAAACTAACTGGTTTTAACAATTTCACGTTTATCAGATATCACAAAAAATAAAAATTCATTATATCAACAACAGAAATGCACTTTAGCTTTATAGATACACTGACTAATCTTCCTTTATCCGATGTAGATTTTAATAAGGAATTAAACACCATAAAATATATTGGTTTAAATATAAAACCAAGATTAATATCAAAAATTTCCACTATATTTAAAACTTGCACCCATGACAGTTGTTTCGACACACAGTGTCTTTTTCAAATACAAACTAAATTAGTTGGTATTTGAAAAAGACACTGTGTGTCGAAACAAAGTAAAGGGTTTGGGTTAGAGGCGCATCAGCAACTAGGCTATTTAGCGACTGGACCTACAGCTTAACGTGGGTTCCGAACCACGGTCATCAGCTTCCGACAAACCCAGGCCAGCATCCCCCTCGGGCTATAAACCCTTGGTTATGGGCCTACCCATAAGTCTATCAGAAAACCTACCGACTGGCGAGTGACCATCATAGAACACTTCTCAGAAGGCATCCGGCCTTACCCAGCCTTTAACTGGCGTGACTGAGGGATAATTCGTAGTCGGATTTTACACTCTTGCCTAGAAACAATCACAAACATTTAGGAAACCAGCTATCGCTCCAGCGCGGATTCGGCAAAGCAGGCGCTCTTACCGCCGCACCAACGCGACCGGCGTGTCGAAACAATTGTCATACGTACAAGTTATAAATATAGTGAAAAGTTAGATATTAATCTTGGTTTTTTATTTCAAATGAATTTCCATCAAGTATCGGCTACCTCAGTTAAATAAATTGCTTTAAATAATAGTTATTCAGAGAGAGTAGTAGATAAAGTTTTAAAAAGAAAACTCGCCAAAAAAACTGTTTCTAAAATATATCCACAAAAAATGAAAAAGACCATTCAAAATCTGAACAGATTTTAGTAAATCGTCTGAGAAAATTGTATAATAATAATAATAATAATAATAGATTATGAAAATTAGTCGAAAATTACAAAACAAAAATAATTACAAAATATAAACCTGGGGTATATCCGCTATATTGTGCGCCATATTCAAAAATATAGGACTAACTGGTATAAACATGCAAAAAACTAAGAAAAAAAATCATGAAAGTAGTTATCTTAATCAGAAAAACAATACTAATTATATCTTATATTTATTAAATTAAAATCATTATTTCAACACCGATTTCAAAATATTGAGTGTTTAAAATAAAGGAAAAAAGACGGAACCACCTCAAAAGTTTAGAAATATGGCGATTAAAATATACAAAACTCTCCTTATCTGATCCGATTATGTCTCTAAGTGAATTGCCTAAATATAGATTTGTTTGTATGAACATTTAATATTTAAAAAGTGCCTCCCAATAAGGATGATTGGATTTTGACTGCTAATGGCGGCCATGATTGATATTCAATTCTTGACATTTGGTGTCAGTTATTTTCAGTAAGATTTGTCATTTCACGATGAGCAAGTTTTCGTTGCCACAACGCTTGGAAATTGTCCAAACATTTTATCAAAATTCGAGAAGTTTTGTTGCTACTCAAATAACATCTCGTTCAAAACGCAGTAGTCATTCTGCTCCTTCTTATCAAGCCATCCGTCGTATACCTGATAAGTTTGAACGTGAGTTTAGTCTTCATAACCAAAAGCCACCCTCACGACTTCGTAGTAGCCGTAGTGAAGAAAATATCGCGGCTGTTCGTGAAAGTGTTGCCGAGAACGATAATGGTATCCAGCATGACCACCTGGCATATTTTGCGTTTGAATATCAGTTTACACCCATACAAAATTGTATTGGCACAAGAACTTAAGCTAACTGGCCATCGATTACGTCAGGAGTTCGTAGATTGGGCGTGGGAAGCAATGGAAAACGATCCGAATTTTCATCGCAAAATCATCTTCTCCGATTAGGTTCATTTTTGGTTAAACCTCTACGTCAATAAGCAAAATTGTCATTATTGGTGTGAGCCAAATCCATAGGTGATTCATCAGGCCCCGTTACATTCCGAAAGAATGGCTGTTTGGTGTGGATTATGGTACGGCAGCATTATTGGGCCATATTTGTTCAAATACGCCGAAGGACGGACCATTACTGTGAATGGCGAACGCTATCGTGCCATGTTATATTTTGTCTTTCCGAAAAATGATGAAATTGATGCAGACGAATTATATTTTCAACCACACTTGCCACACAGGACGCATTACGATGGACTTATTGAGCAATCAATTCGAAGAATCCATAATTTCACGGAATGGCCCTTGCAACTGGTCACCAAGATCTTGTGATTTAACACCTTTAGACTATTTTCTTTGGGGTTATGTTAAATCACAGGTTTACACCAACAAACCCAAGACTCTCAAACCCGATATGCTTTACCGAGTCATCCAAAATTGGGCCAATAGGATCAACCAGTGCAAGAAGAATCGAGGTGGTCACTTGAACGATATTTTATCTAAATCATAAATGACATAAAATATATCATCTAATAAAAACAATGAGCACCATTTTCGGTTGAATTTTCTGTGTTTTATTTAAAATTCAAATCCTATCGCTCTTATTGTGAAACTCTTTAGTAACTTTAACAATGAAAATATTTATTAATATTAATAATTCTGGGGATGGTACAGTGATAGCGAAGCACGTCTACTATAAATACAATAAAGTAGAAATTAAACGAGAAATATTTTTCATTAAACAATAAACTATATGTGGTATGTATCATTTTTTTTTTTAATATTCATTAATTTACGGAAATGTATGACCTATATTTACATAGACTCATAGTACGATTTCATATAATTAGTTTCTGTTCATTTAGCTTTCCACAAACACGAAACTGCTAATGTGATTAAATATTTTCTCCAGCTCGAAATTTAAAAGTCATCATTCGATTACGTGTTCATTCTCTTAATTAGTCGAAATATTAATCGAACAATATCGGATATTCATTTTCCACGCACGTGGGTGCTTGACCTCGTTGAGGGTTGAGGTCTCACATCCTAAACACTTTCCCATCTTACATTAATCATAATTAATATAAAGCCCTTAAACGAGGACCATCAGCATCTTTATATAAACAGATATTACCAAATAATTCCAAGGGATGATTTTGAAATCGACAGTTTTTTCCCAAACGTTCGAACCGTTATGAATTGAAAACAATACAGACATGTCTCGAACTGTTTAAGTACTGGATTTTCTGTTCAATTTTGTACCTATATTCTACCTATGTTATCACTAGTATTTTAATTAATGAGTTTTCTTTTATTTCTATAATATAACATTCATTGGAGAATTGTAACAGCTCAAAAAACTCACAAGCAACTAAAAATATTGCAAAGAGATTGATATAATTTGGAAAATATACCAAACGATTATTTTTTGTTAGACTCTACTGGTCATGCATGATATTTTTGGAATGGGTAGTACATAGCCAGAAGAGGAGGAGGGGGCCCATGGTAGATGTTTATTGATTCTCCCTTCGATGCTGATTAGTATCCATCATACCATTATGAACTCGAGAGAACTGCGTGTTTACTTACGGTACGTTTAATTCAATTCTTATATTGGAACCTTTGGTGTGAAACCCTAAACTTGATCTCAGATTAAATCATCTCCTGATGATGCTAACATGGTTAGCGAAACGTGCGTCGAGCAGTTCAAAAAATGTGATTTGGTGTTCAGTGGTAAATCTTTTCAAGTTTACGGTACGTTTGTCAAAAATAGTAAGTCCCCGATTAAAACGCAACGATTCTTCAGGTGTCACTTCAACATCGGACGTCGTGGTGACAGCTCCAACCGCAACGTCAGTCTCAGATTCGAACGAAGGCCTCATTAATGAAAACATGATCGAGCAGTACCATCTGCTCGATCTCGATTGAAATCAGTCGTGTATGTACTTTAAATCACTCGCACGTAGGAAGAATTAAAAAAGAATGCAAAATGTGCATCACATTATTTTATAACATTATTTTTCAAACTTACAATAGTATTTACACAGTACAATCGGAGACAAAAATTCTGCAAATCATAAATTCGTTAATATATTTGCTCTACAGAACAGAAAATTAATAAAAATATTGCTGGAAAATAATGTATAATTAAAAAAGAGAGATCAAATTTCACCTATAATGTAGAATTACATTAATAATAACAAATAATATAAAAATGTTTTAATTAACCTTTGGTAGTGAATATGCCTTGATTTTAACCTTTCATCAAAAACATTTTTGATTAAAATCTTTAGAACTACTTGGATTTTTAATAATACTAAAATATTAATAAAAACCTGTAAATATTATTTATTTTTGATAATCATTAATATAGATAGATATTTTAAACTTTAAGGATGTATCGGAGATATGTGAAAATGCTACAAAACGTCTAAAAAATTGACAGAATATTCTTTACTCAATCCTTAAGCCACAGTGAAAGTTTCAGTTGACTGAGTCGTTCAAAAGTTATTGCAATTTAAATTTTTTATCAATTTTATACGTAATCTTATGGAGATTCACTAGCATAATAAGTTAAACACCTTACAAATATACAGAGAAAAGCTACCAAGCATTCCAAACTTATGTTTGGAATCAATTTTGCACAGTTTTAATAATATTCATTTTCAGTACTTTTGCAGTACATCTTTAAGCATTAAAAATGACATATTACACTGATTACACAGGTCGACATGGCTTTTATAACATTAATGAGAATGCTCTTTTTGCGTTTCATTTAGTTAGTTATTAAAACACCTTTTCACAGAAATGGTCTAGCACGTCTCATTTTCAAATACCTGCTTCTCCTTAATCTCATGGGGCTATTGAAATTATTTGTACCTGACTTTGGACTGGGCAATATAGGCATTACCACAAGACCGTAGAGGGGATACTTCTACAATATTCTACAAACCTTTAACATCAGTTTTATTGTTTTCCATAGTTTAATTTATTTCTGTTTCGTTTACAGTACAGTCAAGTGTTTAAATTGATTTTATATAAAATGGCAAGTTCTAATCGTCAATTTTCCAAAAACACAGCGGATAAGTTTTATTATATATGCGGACAATTTTTTTGTGTATGGGACAGTAGGGCAACAAAAGAACATTACAGTAAGAAAGATTGGCCTCGTAGAACTTTTTTTGAACTTGGTACTTTAAACATAAAGTGCTTCTTCCGCCTCTCCATACTACCGGACTTATGAAAAACATTGTCAAAGCCATGGACAAAGAAGGTAATGGTTTCAAGTACCTAAAAGAAATATTTCCTCAATTAAGTGATACAAAACTAAAAGAAGGCATATATGTTAGACCTCAAATAAGAAAGCTTCTAAGTGATTTCCGTTTTCAAGAAAAATTAAATGAAAAGGAATTGGCAGCTTGAAAGTGTTTTGTACAAAAACCGCATAGATGAACTCTTGAAAGCCTATAAAATACTAGGGTGTCGCATGTCCTTAAATGTTTAATATAAGTAAAAACGAATTCAAGACTAAAAAACCAAAATCTCCACGAATTCTCTTTTTATTCCACCAACAACCAAAACTGGATCAAAAATCTTTTTACATTATTTCAAACAAAATAATTGTGTTTTTTCATAAATAATATTGATAATCAATGCCAAAAACTTTTTAAAAATTGTTTACAATTAATTATAGATAAATTCAAATTTATAAAAAATGTAAATAAAATCACGAGACTACGAAAGTGCCACTATTGGCTACCATGACGTCATTATGTTAAAGTGTTTTCACGGAAGTACTGTCAACGGCTTTTACATGTGTATATCCTATCAAAATTATTGAAGTTTAGCACAAACAAATATCGTTGCTTACTAATTTAATTCTGTAATGTGTGACAAAGGGTTCATAAAGACCAATTCTTATAATGTACATGGTGTCGATATTTTTATGTTCACTGATTTTCTCAAAAATGACATTAGGTTCAATTCAGTTGAAGTTCGAAGTGGTAAAGAATCAATTTGAATTTTTTTTTAAATAATAATAAATATAAAAATATAATAATGCAAAGTAGATAAGAAACAAAATATTTCTATTAAATATAATTCAATTATTTGTAGGATGTCACGCAAAAGTTACGGTGACAAGGCTATAGGTTATGTTCAATTTAACCCCAAAAATTATATTTACACAGTGAAAGGACCTTAAGTATTATACAGTTACCTTAAGTATTAATGAAATCTAAAAAAAGTTCAAGACACTCAATGGCACGATTGTGTAGCTTCAGCAGGTGATAAATACTCAAACATTAAAAAATTGATATAATGTTATAAATAATAATATTTTGTATATATTTGGTGGTTTTGTATATACAGGTAGTTGTAAAAATTTGATGTTGTTTTAGAATTAATACGTCGTGCTGCTTGGTACCATTCACTTCGACGTTTTAACATCTTGTGTCACATTTAAAATCATTTTTTTGTTTTTGTAGTATTTGTAAAATATGCTACAAAATACGCTCGATAACTAATTAGATTTGACATTTTCTGTAAATGTATCAATACACTAATACTAATAAGAAAAATAAGTTGATTAAAAACTAAAATACTCGTATCAGTTGTCTGTAATGTTGAGAGAAAATAAACATTGTGACCTCACTCGCGCTCGGGCATTTTTAGGGAACTGTCGACGCGTCATCGGTACTAGGTTTAAAAATTTATTTTCAATTTGATATAACTTTTTAATTATAAGGAAAAAATAAAAATAGTTTTGTTATAAAACTTATATATAATCTTTCTATTTATGACATTTTTTTTTTCAATACCCCAATTGTGCATAATTTCAATATGAAAACAAAACCATTATAAAATGTTTAGCTGTTTACAGATTTTTTTGCTTGTTACAACTTTTCGTTCAATGCTATATATCCTTTAAATAAACATGAATCCTTTAATCGAAATAGAATAAGGGAATAGAGTGATAATATGATAGGAAACGGGAGAATGGACAAGCAGAATCGTCGAATCCCGAAATCGTGCATTTGGGTCTCGGTTAGATCGTATTTGAATTTAAATTGATTCAATGAAGTGCAGTACAGTTGGAGAGTTGTTTGGATTGTTATATAGTAATGATCATTCGAGGGTTCAAGAGGGAATTGTCAGTTTCAATGTGATTCCTTGGAATTATTTAGCAAATTATTAGTTAATAAAAATGTTGATGGTCATCTTTTAACTTTCTGTCGGGAGCAGTTGTCTTAATCACATATTAGTTCAGAGTTAACGTTCAGAGACTTCTGAATTATCTATTATCTATTATCTATTATCTATTATCTATTATCTATTATCTATTATCTATTATCTATTATTTATTATCTATTGTCTATTATCTATTATCTATTATCTATTATCTATTATCTATTAGCTATTAGCTATTAGCTATTATGTATTATCTATTATCTATTATCTATTATCTATTATCTATTATCTATTATCTATTATCTATTATTTATTATCTATTATCTATTATCTATTATCTATTATCTATTATCTATTATCTATTATCTATTAGCTATTAGCTATTATGTATTATCTATTATCTATTATCTATTATCTATTATCTATTATCTATTATCTATTATCTATTATCTATTATGTACTATCTATTATCTATTATCTATTATGTACTATCTATTATCTATTATGTTTTATCTATTATGTATTATATATTATTTTATAGATAATAGATAATATATAATTATCTATTATCTATTATCTATTTTCTATTATCTATTATCTATTAGCTATTATCTATTAGCTATTAGCTATTATCTACTATCTACTATCTACTATCTATTATCTATTATACTTAGTGATATACTCTTTAGAGTAAATGTCCTCAAATTTATTTGTACATATATATATATATATATATATATATATATATATATATATATATATATATATATATACGACGAACAATATTATTCGACAACCTCAAATGTTTCTGCGCCATTTTTCGAGCCCGAATTTCACACAAAATTTACATGTTCCAAGCAAAGCGCTTGCATGCACTTTTTGCTACCAAATTTAGAAAATAGCCTGTAATCAACGGCCTCTAAAGTAAATAACACATCTTTGCGCTTTTTCTGTACTGTCCATTGATTTTTCACTTCTTGATGTACCCTTTCCTCATATATAAATCTGGTTTAAACCTCTTCAGCCCTTGTTGCAATTCAAAAAGTATTCCACCATTTCTTGGCTTCTCCTGGTAAGTTGTTTCTTCATAACTGTACATGACTGAAGCCGATGTAACCGTTTTTCTTTCTTCGGAATATATTCGAATTAATGATTAGATGGTTGACCGATTTAAATTATCTACAAAGTGTCGTGTCACATAAAACAGGACTTGAAGAAAAACATTTTTTTTTATTTTTTCGCCAAAAATCATTATTTTTATTCAAAAGAGTCTGCTTGAGCGTCATGTTTTTGTACCATGTTTTTCACGTTCAATTAGGTTGAGGAATGAATTTTTGAGCTAGCCTGTCTTAATCCCAAAAGTAAAGCTCCGATACCATAATTCTTGAAATAACAGCTATATGTCGTTCTAATGCGAAAATTTCAATTCGCCTTTCACCCTGAAAATGTCTGACCCTTCTACGTCCATCATGAACATCTAAACAAAATCTCATCACTCAACACTAAAACAAAGAGAGTACCATTCCAGATACATTCAACTCAAACAGAAACATAAAACTGGGGCAACACTGCCTCAGCCGCCCTACAGCCACGACTTGGTACCACCGGACTTCTTCTTGTTCTCGAGGATCAAGAAAAAACTCAAGGGTAACCATTTCGGGATTTTGGAAGCCGTCAAACAAGCGACGACGAGGTGCCTAAAGGAGGTCTCCGTTGACACCTTCCAGGGTGCGTTCAGCGACTGGGTAAAGCGCTAGCGCCAGTATTCCGACGCAGAAGGAAACTACTTTGAAGAATTTTAGTTGCTTGTACCTTTATCTGCGAGAAATCTTTTTTCCTGAACTGTTCAACTTACTTTTGGGACAGACCCTGTACATTAGTTTTGGATGGTGCTTCATCGCTAAAAGTCGAAATGAGTGGTTCGATGCACTGCCATTGAGATAAATCACGTCAAAAGTCGTAGCAAATCATAGCAAATTAATTTAATTTTTTAACCTAGATGAAATTTGTAAGTCACTAAACAACATAAATAACGTCCGTATGACAAAACGTTCTGACTACGTATATAGTCAACAATGCCAAACTTTACGATGTATATGTCAGATGGCGCCTAGCAACAACATTGTTGCAAATTCCGGATATATAAATAACAACCCTTAAACTAAGTATTGCACAAGTTGGTAACTCTGCATTACGAAAGATATAAGGTACCACTTTAGGATAGGATAGTTAAAATGCATATTAGTCCTTCGAACATCGGAAATAATCATTGATGAAAACATTTTAACTTTAGATTAATTATATTTTTCAACATCACTATACCACAAGTGATTTTGAAGCAGATTGAACTTTTCTCTTAAAGCACAGAAAACGTCAGAAAAATGCCATTGCATTTGTTTAAGGATACTGAACAAACTTGTTCAAAGTTTACAAGGTCGCATATTATATTCAAGATCTAATTATAGTTGGGTGTGTTACAACCAGAAACATATATTAAATATTATCTCATTCATCGTGATTCGCACTACATTTGATTCAGGAGTTGTGCACAACGAATCATTTACTATAATATATTCTTTTACCAGTTAATTTCTTAATGTATTAATTACTTTGACGGTTAGACCTAAACATCAAATATTTATATTAATCTACTTATTCTCGAAATAATAACACTGATAAATACAGTATTTGTGACATAATAATTTTTTGGGTGTTTATCGGGTATTTTGATAAGCTGAAAACAAATCTGAAAACGCAAAGTATATCTACAAAGAGTTGTGACGAACATAAATACATATTTATTTCCGTTTATTAAATCTACAAATCATGCTTCCAATAGAGATTGCGTTCATTAGTATGCTACCAGTTTCCTAATGTAGAGTATTTTCTATGTCGTGAATAATAAGTTTTTTTTGAGTTGTCGTTAATTTGTTTTTATTTTACTTTGTGATTAATTTTAAATAAAATACCTAGACAGTACATAAATAATGCCAACCGATTTAATTACGCATGCAGAGAACTCTCCTTTGAATCGCAAAAACGTAGCGCACAAGGCTCACGAACTTTATTTCAAAATTAAAGTTAAAAACTCACAGAAAAAATCACAGTCAAAACTTCTAACATTCAGATTAAAAAGATAGAATTTCCTTCAAGGTGACGTAAACATATTACATTTATGTAATAGAAAAGCGATATCGAGCTAAATCGACTCCAGTTTACTTGCTGATTATTACTCTACATTATTAAGTCGCACATTAATAAAAATGTGCCACCTTCATTTACAAAATGATTGCCATTATAAAATAGTAAATAAATAAATTTCGTTCATTTAGCTGTCCACACATGAAACTACTAATGTAATTAAACATTCTTTCCAACTCGAAATTTAAAAGTCATCATTGGATTACGTATTCATTCTCTTAATTAGTTAGAATAGTAATCGAATATCGGATATTAAATTTGACACACCTCCTTCCGCAGTTCACCCTGATCAATCTGCCTCACGTAATAATCTACTTTTAGAACAAAAATCCAAATTAATCCAAGGCGCAAGTCACACTTAATATTTTCAGAACATATTCTGAAGTAGAATTAAACTTATTTGTATTTAAAGGGAATATTTAATAAATATTACTAAGCATATTTTTGAAAATATATTTTACATACACTTTTATTTTCTCATTATGTATCACCTTTTTTCCTTTAAAAGGCTCCCGTAATGGCTCGTAATAAAGGGAATTATTCCTGAATTTTGACGTTAGGGTACTAGTGGCTCTAGATCCTAGGGCACACCGTTTCAACCCGTATCCTATCTCCCTGATAGGATTCACAGCCTCAGATTCGCAGCTGTCCGAATCCCAACAGTTAGAGCTGATGAGTATCTGATCGCCCATCTGGCTGGTGACCTGCCACGTCTACAGATGCACTCTACTCTGCCCTAGACTACGATTTGCTCCAATATTCTTAATTAAGAATTCGAAAATGTATTCTTAATTAAGTTCATCGAATGAACATCCTTAAAATTATAAGGGTGTTCTTTCGATGAACGGCCCGTGAAAAACATCGGTGGCTGTTCTTCTTCACAATACGGTTCGGAAGAATTCCAAAGTATGACATTAAATGAAATTCCAAGATATTCTATATAACAGGTTACTTCGAATTATTACCAAACATAATCTATTGCAATAGACAATAAAATGGGCGTTGTTCCTTTATGATCTTCTAACCGATACCTGGGTATGCCACAATGACAATTTCTCACTAAACCCATCACAGAATATGAGCCATACCAATTCAAGTTTTAACGTGTCCACATGTGGAGCCAACTCAAAATGGGATTGTTATAAAATTGAATCAGTATATCGTTATATGTCGAAAATGCCTTATTACTGTTACAATTTACACTTCAAATAACTTTCCATGCTCTGTAAATAATTGTTTCTGTTGCAAACAAATTCTTGTCACGGCAAAATAATTCCTCAAAATAAAAGATAGCAACCCCGACATATTGTAGTTCTTCTCCGACATCCTTTGATGTCCTGTATTTCTTCTACTATATCCTACAATTCTCCAAACTCTTCTAGCTCTTCTTCGACGTCATGTGGTACTAGGACGAGTTTCTCGAGCTTATTGAAATCAGTTTTAAGTGGCAATTTCTCAGACTGACAATTCTGACTATCGCCTTCTAATTATTTGGCCTCGATAGTACTTCCTAGAACTGAAATATTCATTTGTTGAGAAAACAGATGACATATTAATACAGCAAGCTATGATATTTATTTTACAAATATAGTACGGCCCGAATCATAGTTTTAATTTAATTTATACGCTGTTCAATAATCAAATCTTTCTATCTTATAGTACTTATAAATCATTATTAATTTAAAGGGTCATATATATATATATATATATATATATATATATATATATATATATATATATATATATATATATATATATAGAGAGAGAGAGAGAGAGAGAGCAGAAGTGATCCTTTTACATAAAAAAGGAGCACAGGAAGATTTAAAGAACTACCGTCCAATAAGCCTCCTATCAGTGATGTACAAAGTTTTCACTAAGATAATTTCTAAAAGAATATTAAAAAAACTGAATGACGCACAACCAAGAGAACAAGCAGGATTCAGAAGTGGATTCAGTACAATGGATCACATCCAGGTTGTACAGCAGGTCATAGAAAGGCACAACGAATACACCATGCCACTGTGCTTGGCTTTTATCGACTACGAAAAAGCATTTGATTCCATCTCAAAGCATGCGATAATGGATGCATTGCTTAGCCAAGGTGTAGAGAGAGCCTATGTAAACCTATTAGAATCGATATATGATGGAGCTACAGCCACAATTCACCTTGATGATCTTGAAGTGGGAATTAATATAGAACGAGGTGTACGGCAGGGTGACGCAATATCGCCTATTTTTTCTCGGCTGGCCTTGAAGAAGTATTCCGTAAACTGGATTGGGAACAGGATGGGGTAAAGATCAATGGTGTAAACTTAAACCATCTTAGATTTGCAGATGATATTATTCTCATTTCACAAGACCCAGAGAAGCTGCAAAGACGCATACAAGAACTGCAAAGGGCTGGCGAACCATTTGGCTTGAAAATAAACCAGAAAAAGAGTCAGGTTATGTTCAATAACTTCGCTCAGGACAGAAGAATTTCAGTTTTAGGAAGGGATTTAGAGATTGGGGACAGCTTTGTATATATTGGGCAGAGGATTTCCATGGAGGGGAATACCGCCCGGGAGGTGGAACGGCGTGTTAAATGTGGCTGACAGGCATTTGGTAGGCTCAACATAGTGTTTAAGAGCAGACTCCCACTTTGCCTGAAAAGAAAAGTATTCGATCAGTGCGTTCTACCCGTTATGACATACGGAAGTGAAACCTGGACACTCACATCGCAATCAATTCAAAAACTTCGGGTGGCACAGAGGGGAATGGAAAGATGTATGCTTGGCATTACAAGACGAGACAGAAAGTCCTGCGCATGGATCAGGGAACAAACAAAAGTCTGTGACATCATTGGAAGAGTAAAACAGTTGAAATGGAGATGGGCAGGCCATATAGCGAGGCGATGGGACGACAGATGGACCAAGGCAATCCTGGAGTGGATACCGCTTGATCGCAAACGTCCGCGAAGAAGACCGAAAGCACGATGGACTGATGACATCGTTAAGTATATTGGACCCGAGTGGCAGAGGAAAGCCCAGGACCGTGAAGGTTGGAAGCATGCTGAAGAGGCCTTCATCCTGCAGTGGATCGATACGGGCTGATGATGATGATGATGATGATGATGATGATGATATATATATATATATATATATATATATATATATATATATATATATATATATATATATATATATATATATACATACATATATATATATATATATATATATATATATATATATATATATATATATATATATATATATATATAGGCTTTTTTCTTTTTTTTATTTTCTTCTCAAAATGTCTAAAGGTTTAATTAACACTAAACGTCTAAAAATATCAACCTAAACCTCACCAATGAAGCTCTGAATGTCTTTTCACTCAATTAACATAGACGTCGTTACTTCACTAGCATATTAGTCTGTATTTTATTATTCCCTACTAATATAAATCTATCGCCTCTTTTATGTATTCTTCGTCACTCAATACGCTCGTCAATCGCACGCCCAACTCTAGGGTGTATATGTATTTAGATCTTCGCATAGTCAGTGTATTTCGTTTAAAACTCGACACTATGGTCTCGTCAAAAAACATCTATTATCATCGTTACGTCATTTTTTTGTGTAGCCTCTGATATATAATCTTTCACTGTCAGGTTTCACCGCTTACTGTCAATCAATTAATTGCTATGACTGGGTATTTGGAATTTTTATGACCAAAAATTTACTAAAACTAGGAAAATACTCCTAATATTTACACGAATCTTACATATATATATATATATATATATATATATATATATATATATATATATATATATATATATATATATATATATATATATATATATATATATATATATATATCGGTGAATATCAAGCAGGTTTTCGACCGGGCAGATCCTGCCCTGAACAGATCCTGAATCTGAAGTTGATTCTAAGACATCAAAAACTGTACAATAAAAATCTCGTCTGTACATTTGTGGATTTCAAAAAAGCATATGATTCTATTGATCGCGAATCTTTATTCCGAATCTTGAAAGAACAAGGACTAGATCTGAAAACGCTGGCAATTATTAAAGCAACGTTAACTAACACAAAGTCAAAAGTTAAATTCATGGGTGAGATCTCAGAGCCGTTCGAAATTAAAACTGGAGTGAGACAAGGGGATGGACTCTCGCCACTTTTATTTAACTGTGTTCTAGAAAAAGTAATACAGGAGTAGCGTGAAAAAAAGTCGGCCCTGAATATTGACCAGCCCATTAAACTGGGAAGAACCAACATCCAAATTGATTGTCTGGCATTTGCTGATGATCTAGTAATTTTAGCTCAAGATGTATTAACAGCACAGAAACAGATTGAAATCCTAAAAGAAACAGCAGAAAATGTAGGACTCCAAATTTCCTTTGAAAAGACACAATACATGACCTGCAACAGACTAAGAACGCCATTTCTAAAAACAAAATATAGTAACATCAGACGAGTCTCTCAATTCAAATATTTGGGTGAAATAATCATGGAAAATAGGTTCGAAAAAGCGGCCAATAAGGGTAGATGTCAAAAAATGGAAACGGCATTGAGACTTACACAAAATATTTACAACAAAAAATGCCTATCTAAAAACACAAAACTGAGACATTACAACATAGTTATTAAGCCAGAATGTCTATATGCTGCGGAAACGCTCATTTTGAATAGAAAGAGGGACATCGAGGACATTGAAAAGAAGGAAAGAAAAATCATAAGAAAAATCCTAAGGCCCAAACAAATAAATAGCACAACATACCGACTTCGAGAAAACCAAGAAATCAAACAATACACAGATATGCATTGCGATATGAGAAAAAGAAGACTTAAGTTTTACGGACACATAAAACGGATGAATCCGAGTAGGTTAACTAGACAAATAGTCGAATTTTATGAAAATAGGAGTAAAGCTAAAGTAGAAATAATTAAATGGATTGCTGCAATTAAAGAGGACCTAAGATCAGCAAATATTACACAAAGTGAAATTCAGGATAGAGGCTGTTTCAGACACAAGGTTAACGTTTGGAAGGTTGGCCAGAGAGAAAAATGTAGGAAGACTGGAACAACTTGGTCTGACGAAAGGAAAAAAGCTCATAGCGAAAGAATGAAATTAGTATGGGCACAAAGGAAGGCTAACAACAACAAACGCCTCTAATTGTACTTCGCGTGGTCCACCAGGGCCCATACATGAATAATAATAATAATATATATATATATATATATATATATATATATATATATATATATATATATATATATATATATATATATATATATATATATATATATATATGTATATTAAAATTACTAGGTTCTCGGGTAGAACCGCGTTTTAGATTTGTAAAAGATCGACGTTTCGGCTTCCACTTTGAAGCCATTATCAAGAAAATCTAGGTAATTTGCTCTGAGGCCTCAATCTGCCTTCTCCCCAGGGTTCAACACACTTTTCTGGTTGTGAACCCTGGGAAGTAGGCAGATTGAAGCCTCGAGGCAAAACAACTAGATTCTCTTGATAACGGCTTCAAAATGGAAGGCGAAACGTCGAGATTTTATAAATCTAAAACGCGGTTCTACTCGATAACTTGTAATCTTTATGTATTAGGTTTTTTTCCGGGAGTACCCGGTTGTCGAAATGGCCTATGTCGGGAGCTTGTAGACGTTGCGCCAAAATCTCATTTGGCATATTCGGTGCTTACTGTCACGACATTCGTGACTTCCGGATGTACTCCCAGGAAAAACCTAATACACGATTTTCCATTTTTCCATCCGTGAAACAGTACGCACAAACATATATATGTGTCAGTTAATTTTGACAATTCATCTTTAAAAAAAATATATATTGCACTACCATGGGCAAGTTATTTCAAAAGATTTTTTTTCTTTCCACAAAAATATTATTGTTTATTTTTTTGCAAAAGGACCACATTTAAAAAAACTCATACCATGATAAAAAATACTTTTTTTACAAAAATGGACTTCGCCAGTGTAAGTAAGATGGACAGATGTTTCGACGAATTAAGAGAGAGAAAAATTGACATTCAACTTTAACATGGCCCATTTAGTGAAGATTTCAAAATGATTGGCATTTTTTCTTTCCACAAAAAAATATTAGTGTCTTTTTTTTGCAAAAGAACCTTATTTCAGAAAAAAAACTCAACCCAAAGGCAATGTGTGTTAGTCAAATTAATAATTGGTCTAATATTTTATTAAGATAAAACTTAATCAAAGTGAAATTAAAGGAATTATTGTAATACTTTTATTTATCACAATATTTTTCAACTATGTATGGTTTAAATAACACTATTTTTTAAACGTCGATTCGTCAGTCCATAAAATGCTGTTTTTGAAATTGCGGATCTTCACGTTTTCTCGTCAACATTGTTCTGCAAAAATCGATTCTGGGAGTGTAGTCACGAGGTAGCAAACTTTGTACACGTTGCACATGATACGGGTGATATTCTATCTCATCTGACCATCTAACTTACACTGGTGAATACGATCTTTGAATACACAAAAGTATTTTTTATCATGGTATGAGTTTTTTGAAATGTTGTCCTTTTGCAAAAAAAATAAGCAATAATAGTTTTTGTGGAAAGAAAAGTGCCATTTGTGGTACCATGCAAGTATTGTGTTTTATTGGTTCTAACCATATTATTGATTTAACTCAACGGTATTTAAAAAGAGGGGTATTGCCCTTGGAAAATGTGTCCATATATCCACATGATAAACGAGACGCCCAAAAGCTGCTACGATCGACAAAATCGCCGATTAAATGATCGCCGACTAAAGGTACATTATAAAAATATCGATTGTCCATTTACTCTATATTTTACACAATGTTTTCGTGTGTAAAATCTTTCTATTGCATGGGGCACGTGTTTCTTAGCAATCGACCAAAGATGCATTCCAATGAACACTTCGAAAGAGTATTTAGAATTATTTATATGCGATTCTGATATTTATATGTGATTTATATATGATTCTGCTGAATTTATTCGATGTTTTATAATACAATGTGAAACATAGATTTACTTTTACAGAACTGAAATGAAGCAGTCCCAACAGAGGGTGAAAGCAGGTGAAAGTGCAAAGGTGAGATATGACTCACTAGTCGAGAATACACTTCAAATGATAAGGTCAAATTTAAGACAACCCACTTATTTTGCAAAGTTTGACAAATCGCTTTATACTAAAGGCTTTAAAAAGTTGATCGTTGATTTATTCAAATGTATTGAATTACAAGGTGACAACTTTGAAAAATAAAATTGAATTAAAATCTTGTGTTTCCTTTGTTAGGCTGGGAACTTTTCGAACGACTCTCGTATAGTAATTTTTGAAGTTCATTAATTTGCCAAAATGTATGACCGTTACCAAAACATGAAACTACTCACCGGATTAAACGTCCTCTCTAATTCGAAATTTAAAACACTTCATTCATCAATTTCCAGTCTAGTCATCGAGCCAATTCTCTATCGTCGTCCAACGATTCGACTGCGTATTCATTCTCTTCATAAGTTGGAATTTTAATCGAACAATATCGGATATTCATTTGACGCACGTCAATACTTGACCTCGATGCGGTTAGTCCCACCGCCCCAATTCCCTCTGCCTTTCAGACTCATCAATCGGTCCAACACAATTGTATAATATTGAAACTTAGGTACAAAAAGATAATTATTATGCTAATAACGGGTGGGATAAGTATCACTCTACTATTTTAATTAATTATAGCTTTTAATAGAGACAAGATAGATTATTTTTTCTATAATATGTTTATTTCATATTTAAATTTTGTATAATTTTTAAAAATTGTATCAATCAAATGTGAGCCATTAACAGAAAAATGAACTTTGTGCTCTTTTTAATAAATTTTCCATAACTTTTGTTAAATATCTGGTGTTAATCCAGCGAGTTCAGCGCGGCAGTGTTATACCATATAATGGCATTACAGTGTTATGCCATTATAGACCATTTCCATCAAATTGACAATTTTCATGCAAAACTGATTTGACGGTTCTACATTATTTTTTATGGGAATGTGTGAAGGAAAAAATTTACATAAATAAGTCCCAAACCATACAGCAATTCAAGGCCAACATCCGCGCTGAACTCGCTGGATTAACACCAGATATTTGACAAAACTTATGGAAAATGTGTTAAAGAGAACAGAAAGTTCATTTTTCAGTTAATGGCTCACATTTGATTGATAAAATTTTCAAAAATTATACAAAATTTAAATATGAATTAAACATATTATTAATCGCTTATCATTGTCCGTAAATCACTTCTCGAAATTCGGCGTAAACTGGATGGAGAAATTCCCATACTTGCATCACGTCGCCGAATCGACGTTTCTAGAGACTCGTTCATACCTTGCTCCACACGTGCAATATTTTCAACGCTTGGTGTATCTCTGATAAATATAGTTCGTGCAAAATAATGAAGAATGGCAGAAATACCACTACCCAAATTAAATAATAAAAGAATTAATTGGAATGTATTCAATAAATTTAAAATTCGGCTCTATTCAATTGGCAACATATGCGACATTGTCGAGATTCACATTTTACTTGTTGATATTTATTGCTACGTTTGGAGGTTGTTCCATATATAGATAATACAGTATATACTATCTGAGGGTTTAGTATGATTTTTTACCTTATAGTCGAAAACAGTTCTTTTAAGAACATCCACCGAGTCGCCATTGCAAAATGCCAAAGCAGTTAAATAGCCGTTGTCATAGCAGTAGTATCTTTGATACAGTGTAAAAACCACCAAAGTTAATGGTAAAAGATAAGTTAAATAAAAATAAATCAGAAAAATGTCTTGAAATGAAATTTCTTTTGAAATTTCTTAATTATTATGGATAATGCATCTTATCATAGTATGTGATTAACCAAAATACCAAACAAATCATGAACTAAAACTGCCATACAAGATAGATTAACTAATAACAACATAAACTCGAAGAGATTTACCACTTAACACCAAATCACTCCTGATGATGCTAACATGGTTAGCGAAACGTTCGTCGAGAAGTTTCAAAAAGTGATTTGGTGTTTAGTGGTAAATCTCTTCGAGTTTAGTGTTTCACAGCGAAGGTTCCAATAGAAGAATTGAATTATAACATAGTATTTTCAATCGAAATGCTTAAAACTGAGCTTTTAAGAATCGTGGCAGAGTACGTACCACAAGCAATTTTTTTAAATTTGAACATTTGAATTTATATTGAGAATTCTAAAAAATTACTATAACATACACATGGATATAGATATATGGTAATATAAAACAAGACTGTATAAACATGTGGCGTTATGCACTTCACACTGTTACTCCGGAGATGTGAAAAAATACGATCAAGTATACAGAAAATTAAATAATGAAATAGTATGAGACAATTGACAAATCGCATTATACCAAAGACATTCAAAAATTGATCTAAATGTATTGAATTACAAGATGACTACGTTAAAAAATAAAAATGGATCAAAAATCTTGTGTTTTCTTCCTCATGCTAAGAACTTTTCGAACGATGTGATTCCAGCCAGTACATTTCAGATTCCGATTAATGAAAATATAAGTGAATGCATATGTTTGTTTGTGGATATGATTGTTTTTTCTGTTTTTGTACATGCCTATTATATATCAATAAATATCATAGGTAATTATATAATACTTTTATTTAAATAATTCACCTCGAAAATATCTGGATATTCAGTCATAGGGTATTGTTTTATATTAGCTGGGATCATGCAAAAAAGACCATCGATCCGCATCATCATAATAAACCGCAACTATATGTACAAAACCTGTGAAACAAACGTTATTCGTTGTTTAATCCACATCCATTCAATTTTTCAGATTTTGCGCCATCAACTTAAGATTTTTTCGATAGATGGAATCTGGTATTATAATATGAAGATGGAAAACAATCATAGACATCGATGTAAATTATTTCGATGAATATATCAAATTATTTTCTTGTTAAAGTAACAATATATTTCAGACAAGATCTTGTTTAAAAATATCACGCTACCATTTTGTTTTGGTCATTTTTTTTTTCGTAATATTTGTGACAGTTTGAATTAGGCTGTTGTGTAGTGCAGATGTGCAAATTAATTTTATTATGGAAATATACACGCTAAAAGAAATGTGCTAAAGTTTTAATTTACATTAAAAAAATTATTCAATTATTGAAACTCAAAGTGAATTTAGTTGACTGATCGGCGATGTCTCCAGATGTATGTCGGATTGAACATGTACAGAAAAATATTAGTTGAACTCATGAGCCATTGGCAACTTGAAGTAAATATGAAGATTGAACGAACTTGAAGCTTATCCACAATGCACCTGGAATACCCGTATTGTCACTAGAAAACATAGATCAGGGTTCTTCCAACCTTTTGTTATCCAAAGGCCATATTTGGGTATCCCTGTCGACCGACGGGCCGCAAAATAAAGTATATATATATGACATTTAAAATGTAAGGTATCATAAGACTTTAGGTAGAAAATAAAGGTAAAACATTTAAAACATTTATTTAAAAAAAACACTTGTTGAAGACATTTATTAAAAAAAAACACTTTAAGCAAGGGGCCCGTGGGTCGCAGGTTGAAGACCCCTGACATAGATGATCTAACCCAGTTGGTGCCTTATAGAGTTACAGAGTATTGTAATAACCATAGTAGACCTACTAATTAATCATTTTTATTATTAATGGGTATTTATTATTAACGGGAATTTAATATTAATTTTTAGTATTAATGAGTAGTAATTTTCTATCATTATATATCACGGTGCAAAAAAAAATTTCAAAATTCACTTTCGTCAAAATTCATCAAAAATTTCATTTCAGACATTTTTATTCCAATAAAATATGATTTCCACAATTTTTGCATTTTTTATATTCTTTAGTATATTTAGGAATCCTTCCCCTACTAATCGAGATATCATAATACATATACATATATTATTAACATACATTTTTCGCCTCATATTTTACTATTTCTAATAATACACTATATGCCATTTTTTTACAATTTTAAGATTACCAAGGACAGTTCTAATCAATCCATTTAATGCCAATGTGTTTTATTGACATAGTAGTTTATTTAAAACAACTTTCTTTAAATGATAGTGACAATACAAGTGATGATACAACATTACCTTCATCTGTAAAATAGGACAATTTAAGGTAATAAGCTAATTCGTCTATTTAAGAGCTTTAATATCGAACAAAAGAAGAAACACTCATGAGATCAGAAGAAGATGCGAAATGGCAAGAAATACAATGCGAAATTTGAAGATCTGGAGGGATAAGGGCATAGCACAGAACACAATGAAACAGATTAATTTTTCCAGTATTGCGACATCCCACTGCAACATGGACCATTAAATAAAATAAGACCTCAAGGGCATTGATTCTTTTAAACTTTGGTGCTGAGGGTAGGTCCTCTGACATTCCATGGACTACCAGATGAACAAACGCATCCGTTATTCAAAAAATTGATAAATCGACAAAGCTATCCCAAATTATTCATGAACAAATACTAAGATTCTTGGGCCACATCGAACGCAGGAATGGCAATAACCTAGAAGGACTGGTATAGCAGGGACAGATGGAGGTTTCTAGATTAAGCGGCAGACCTCGAAAAAGATTGACAGATCAGATTAAAGACCTAAGTACTTCATCTCTCCAATATGCAACCAAGGAAGCCAGAAATAGAGAACACTGGCAAAAAGTAGTCCAAAAACTACGCGAACAGAATGAATTTCCATAAGTCACAACGCTTCTATAAAGAAGAATACGAAAAAGATGACACAAGCTTCTTAAAGCAGATATCCTTGAAGATCCTGCACCAAGAGCACCACTTCTTCAACTACATTACCGAACACAGAACATTCGTGGTTAGTAACTAAACAAGAAACAAACCTATTTCTCCGAATATTTACGAAATAAAAAAGTAAAGTTTTGGGGTTAGAGGCGCATCAGCAACTGAGAAGGCTATTTAGCGACTGGACCTATAGCTTAACGTGGGTTCCGAACCACGATCATCAGCTACCGAAAACCCCGGTCAGCACCCCCCCTCAGGCTATCAACCCTTGGTTTTGTGCTTAACCGAAAGTGTCTCGAGAAGCCTACCGACTGGCGAGTGACCAAGGTAGAAAACCTCTCAGAAGGCATCCGGCCTTACCCAGCATCGAACTGGAGTGACTGAGGGGTGATTCCTTGTCAGATTTTACACTCTTAAATAGAAACATTCACAAGAATTTTAGAAAAACTTTTTTTGCCTAGTACGGGATTCGAACCCGGTCCACATTAACTGCCGTAACGTAAGGCTGACGCCTTAGACACCACAGCTAATGTGGCTCCTATTTACGAAATACTTATCTCAACATTTCAGTGCACTGATCTATATCTAAACAAACTCTAAAATCCATTTTGAATATGAAAATTTTACGTTTATAAAGGACTGCAATGGCGCCAAATCTAAGAAATTTCAGGCTAATAATAATTAAAAATCCCCGTATACATTTCGTTTTATCTCTTTCACAATATCAGATATAACAACTATTTTTCTTTTTTTTTTCTACACAAGCTTTTATATAAAAGCTTTTTTTCAATATTTCAACCTACACGCCATTTACAATATTGATTCATATAATTTTAGAAATCCATTACATTAAATATTAGCTGCTGATTAAAGAAGATTGATTGATTTTTTTTCGATATTGCTCTGGTTAATTTTATAAAATCAACTCTCATCTCGTTAATAAATTCCATTCGACATCCGCCATGGAAAGGACGTATTGAGTCGTAGCAAAATATTTTTTCCGAACCTATTCATTTCATGCCAGTGACACACACGTTCTTTTTTATATTTCAGTCCCATTCGAACCTATAAATCAAGGAAAAAATATGTTGATAAGTGAAAATTTATTTCTATGAGAGTGTAAATGCGACAAGATGGAGGATTCCCGAACATATCTGATCTGAATATTTTTGTAGCATTTGATGTCTATATATTGGAAATTTTAAATGGTCATAAAGCCCTTAGTTTTTAAATAATGTCCTGTTAAAAACATATAATTTAATCTTTAAATATATCATGTGAGGGAACTGTATATGTTTTTTTATATTACGATGGTGAATCAAATATAATCCGCAATTTTACAATTACTTTCCTCGGCCAATCACGAGCGGGCTGTCAGTGTAAGTAGTTGCAGTGTAATGTATTAGAAGTGGGGAAATGCTCGGTGAGTTGTTTCACTCAGTTCTTTTGTCAGTTCTGCCATGAGTGAGCAACAGGTTCCACTGTCTGTTGCGCAACGGGTTATAATAAAGTCTTCAACCAAGGAAGGCGTTAAACTATCCGAAATATTAACTCGGTTAAAGGTTAAGTCTGGAGACGATATCTTCTCTAAGACCCTAGTGTTTGGTTCGGCCAAGAAGTTTAAGAGTGAACGAGAAAGTGCGGTAAATGTAAGTCATAATTGACGTTCCAGATTGAGGGGGGAATTTTTTTTTCATATTTCGAAAATATAATATATTGAGAGTATGCTGACAAGAGGAAAAATAAAAATATTAAATATATACGGAGTTATCGCACATTCAGTCGAGCGCGTCGGAGCCCACATATCGCGACCCAGACAGCATAATCAGCATCTTAACCTCTGAGATACCCAAACGAAAGAGTGAGTGGATCATTGTCTAACAGAGACAGAGAACGAATAGTTCTACGAATGTATAGTACTAACCGATGATAGCACAACGAATGCACTGCTTCGAATAAGCTCTGAGGCGTTAGGCCGTTAGGCTACTGCGCATCCAAACCTTAGATGCTAAGCTGTAAATATCGGCTGGTAAAAACCGGGCTATTCAATTACAATATGATCTTATCTATTACCGGGGTGTTTTGGAAATTTAGCTGGTCATTCAGGGTTATTATATGACCATTTCTTAAGGATATTTTTATTTCCAATATTTCTAGTAGGTCTAATTTTTACTTTTCTTTTCTGAATATAATAATTTAACATCGTTTATATCTATAAAATGATTGTTTTTAATACAATGTGTAAATATTCCAGTGCTTTATATATTGTTAAAGATATATTTTTTATGTTCTTACATAATATCGCTAAAAAAATTCTACAAAAAGACATTATCAAGGTAATCAATTTACTGATAAACACAGAGAAAGTTTCGAGACAGCCCAGATTTATCACCTTGTGATTATTTTTTGTTTGCGCCATTGAAAGATGCACTTGAAGGGATACGATTCGACAACGATCAAGATGTTGAGGATTTCGTCCACAATAGGCTAATGACCCAAACTCAAAGAATGTATATTGGATGGAGGAGACTATGTTGAAAAATGATCAATATTTTTTTTTTATTATTTCATAAATAATAAATATGTTAAAACTATTCCGGTTTATATTGCAGATGGTGCCGTTCTGCTGAAATAATAGAACGTACCAACTAAACGAGTACTCAAGAACTATACAATTATAACATTAAAGATGATGACATTACAGTTATGATCAAAAAGTAAGGTCACTTTAAATAAACATAAAGTGTTTTTTTACTCATCCAAATGTATTTTATTTCCTTTATAGTAATTCTCCACCCCCTGTTTCGGAACCGTTTTTATACTCGAGTTCCGATATTTCCTGCAAAGCGGCCAACGAACTGCCTTGAATGGCTTCTATGGATTCGAAACTGCATCTACGAAGTGGTTTCTTCAATCAAAAAAAATCACATCGTGCCATATTTGGTAAATATGGTGGTTGTAGAATGGTAGTTGCATGATTTTTAACAAAAAATTGATTAATATGAATTTGTATGATTTTTAACGATCGCAGTGTACGATAATTCATTATTAAGACGCAAAAATATTGAATTTTACTACAAACCTGAACGGTATTTTCGAACGAACTCACGCTAACTCACGGTATCCAACGGTAATCAAATAATACCATGATAATCAAAGAAAACAGTTAACAAGGCTTTGATTTTTCATCGGCTTTGACATTATTTGTTCGGCTTTGGTTCATATTTAATACAATATTGTCTTGATTGTTGAACTATTCTTTGAGTCATGAGCATAGATTCATATATCATTGCCAGTAATTAAGTGTTTCAAAGAAAGCACCTCTACCGCAACAAAATCAAATAAATTTGTATAAATGGTACAGGGACTTTAGTGATGGTAGAGAAGCAGTTGAAAATAAATCTCGTTCAGAAAAACCTTCGACGTTAACCAATGAAGAAAAGATTACCAAAATTAAGCATCTTGTGTAATCGCCGATTAAATATTAGAGACATTGTAGATATTACTGGAATATTATTTGGATTAATTCAGTCAAATGTGAGAAACAAATTCTCGCTACGGGTACAATATTCACGAGATACGGCACCGTGTGGCTTTTCCCTGTTCGCTCGATTGAAAAAACCTCTTGGTGGACGTCGTCTACCACCATCATCCACACCATCCACCAGCCATCCATGGATGTCGTCCATAGAACCCATTTAAGGGATTACTTTGAAGGGATATTTCAATTTTCACTTTGAAGCCATTATCAAGAGAACCTAGATGATTTATCCCGAGGCCTCAATCTGCCTACTCCACAAGGTTCATAACTAGAAAAGGATCTTTACAAATGCTTAAACGGAACGATCCCGGTCAAGTATTTAACAGAATGCTTATGTTAGCATAGACGCAGATTGTTGAGTGTTCCACATGAGATTGTGGAGCCCAACGGCAACTCCCAACTACCGTCTTCTCATTGGACGCAATCCAAAGAAATCAAAAAACTGCAATTATAAGCCATCCGACGAGAAGTCGGTGAAAGTGTGGGTTGTTTGATTGTGGAGAGCAGCTCTCTATTCGTGACGAGAGAGCGTATGTCGAGAGTCTAACCACCAACAGACGAAACATGTGTCCTCCAATATGAGGGACCGGTGGGGCTTCCTCCCAGTCAAGCAGCGAACGAATGTTCATATATATATATATATATATATATATATATATATATATATATATATATATATATATATATATATATATATATATATATATATATACTGCCTACTCCTCAGGGTTCACAACTAGAAAAGGATTTTTACAATTGCTTAAACGGGAGCGATTCTGGTCAAGTATCTAACAGAATGCTCATTTTTAACGGAAACGCAGGTTGTTGCGTTCCACATGAGATTGTGGAGCCCTACGGCAACTCCCGACTACTGTTTTCTCATTGGACGCAGTCCAAATAAATCAAACACTGCATGTATAAACCATCCGACGAGAAGTTGGCGAGAGTTTGGATCGTTTGATTATGGATAGAGTCTCCCTATTCTTGGTGAGACAGCACATCTACGTATCCTGATGAGTCTAACCACCAACAGACAAAACCGTATGCCCTCCAATGTAGAGAATAAGTGCGGCTCTGCTCTCGGTCCAGCAACTATTAGAACTATCAGAATATCAATTTTGGCAGGTATGGTAGCTGTGAGTCATTCATATGAAATAGACGCTGGAAATGGAATTGGCGCGAGTTAATTTCGCTGGCAAATTTCTTTGACGACGACGATGACGACGACGACGACGATGACTTTCGCACTGGTTTGGCTTCGCTTTTTGGCTGGCGTTTATTGTGTTGATTGTCGTCGTTTCTTTGCACTGTCTTCGCTTTTTTATTTTTTCGTTTCTTTCGCTTTTCTTTGAACACGGCAACATTTTCTGGTAATGTGAGATGGTGCTTTTCATAAGCTTACGTCCGCGGTCGAACTTTTTCAAAAGTGTTGCTGATCTAACTATTTCAACTCTAGACAAAACTGATTTTCTAGAAAATTCTAGAAAATTCGATATAATTCGATGGAATATTCTAGATCATTCGAAATAATTAGTTTAGTCATTAGTTATTAACAGTTACAGTTATTTGAAAACAGACCTGACTTTTTGATATTCTCGACCACTTCGTTCTAGAACTCGCAAAGAGAAGTCAATTTAGCAAAAATCATTTAAATAAAAGTTGCACACTAACAAAAACCAAAATGTTACATGTTACAAAAATTGTTCAAAATTGTCATCATTTGTTCGGATAGTTCAAAATCTTGCTCGGCGTGCCCTGCGTCACTACATGCGTCAAAAATAAAAACCCGGTGTCCACGAATAACATAACACAAGCCTTTTCAATGCATCTTTCTACATGCAATGCATCAGTTTCTACATTTCATGTAGAAACCACATATTCTGTCTAACATTTAAAGGAATATTTTGTAATAGTTCTGGCAGATTGTTTTGAAGAAAGCCTAAATAATTTTTACCCGTCAGTCGACCTGGAAGAAAGGCCTGATAAGCATGGCATTTACTATCGCCAAACATGGTTGTTGTGAGAATTATTTACTCCGTATGTTGTAAATATAACCTCGTCGGTAGCCAAAATGAATTTGGTAATTTTTTTTTTCTGTGATACTGATATAAAAGCCACTGACAAAATTCAACTCTTCTATGATACTCTTCAGGTTGTAACACTTGTACCCGTTGATAATGATAACGATAAAAGTGTTCTTGTCGTATAGTCTTCCACACTTTACTATGACCAACTGCAACTTGATTTGCTATAAACCAAGTTCTCGTTGTTTGTTCGTTTTCGACAATTTCTAAAATTTCTTATTCAATCTCTAGGTGGTCTTCCAGCGTGCCCTCCTCGTTGTGCCTTTAACTACCTGTGCCGCGAAGTCTTGTAACTAAATTTACAAACATCCGTGGAACCGGATGATTTCTTAAAGGAAACCTTTCCGCGTAGACACGACATGCTGAGGTTGAATTTGCTTGGCACTCCCCATAAGTTAATAATATATCCACTAGTTCATTGTTTTCATCGAGGAAAGTTTCCAGAAATTAAACACGCACTATTAAGGAATTTGACCACTTCATTTGAACACGTCAAATCGAACATCACACACAAACGAAATATTGTACAAGAATACAAAAAACTAGTCATACCCAGTATCAACACTAAACAAATACTTTATGTGTTTACAACGCAGTGGTCGAGAATATCAAAAAGTCAGGTCTGTTTTCAAATTTTTTAACTGTTAATAACTTCTTTATTTTGCAACATTTATATAAATAATTTTTGGTAAAATGACTTATTTTTACGAGTTCTGCAACCTGTTAAAATAACTGAATCAACTTTGAGAACACCCTCTATATATTATTTAATAAAATATTCCACAACACCAAATAAAATGTAAACAAGAAAATATTGCCAACAGTGATTTTAATGAAAATATAATATTTTAATTAAAAGTAAATAATGTCAGGGATCGTTATTTATCTTTCTATAATCTGACGGGTAATTAATTAGAGAAACATAATTTTTACCTCTATTGTGAATGAATTTGATAAATATCGTATATACGTATATCAATTGTGTTTTCCATCAATGAAGCACGTTAATATTAAGATATAAATAAAGTAATGAAACTGGTAGCATAGTTTTCGATGGCCTTTTTAAAAAGTCAATCAAAACATGTTTTCCGTCTACTCTTTTTTGATCCTTCGAAGGGTTTTTGGAACGATTTTCCCCCAGATTTTCTTATTCACAATTCATTGGTCAAAATCAGATGAACAGTTGCCTGAGTCAAATTCAACTCTTTCGAATCATTCAGCGTTACTTGAAATTGTTGTCACACATTTTCAGAACGCGATAGAAAGATTCGATTCACGAAACGAACTATTACGGAACACGAAGTGACTTTATAGAAGGGGAAGACAACAATGTTACCAGATTGAACGCTTCGCAATCAGTCTCTTTACTATATTTCCACGTACATATATTATTATGAATACCATCAAAATGTATCAACGCAATAAAATGTCTGTAGTGGGAAGCTTAAATATGTCACTATACAGGGATTCTTCAATAAGAAACGGGACTGAGATAATAAAAAAAAAATATTGAAGAAATATGTAAAATAACTTAATAATTTTCAAAATATGACCCTCCTGTATGTATACACCATTGCCAGCGTTTTTTTCAGTCTTCATACCCTCCTGTAAGTCCGCCACTGCAAGGCTATTCAAGCAGTCCGTCGAAACCTTTTGGACTGCCTCAATCCTCCCAAAACGATGCCTTTTCGGGCTCCTCTTGGTCCAAGGGAACAAAAAAGTCTGAGTGAACCACATCTGAACTATAAAGTGGTTGGGACAGTGTTGCCGTGTTCTATCTGGCCAGTGTCTCCTTCACAATTAGCGACATGTGACTGGGCGCGTTGTCGTGATGGAGCATCTAGGAATCGACGATTTCTCTTTGGACGTGGCGGGCCCTCATCCTCAAACGATCGAGCACTTCTGCGTAAAATTCACCGTTCACAGTGTGGTCGACGGGTGCAAACTCCTTGTCACCACACCTTTTGCATCAAAACTGACAATGAGCATCGATTTCACTCTTGACTTGATCATGCGAGTTTTGTTTTTTTAGCCGAGGAGATACGTTTGTGTGCCACTCAGAACTTTACCTTTTGGTCTCCAGATCGTGCTCGAAGATCCAAGTTTCGTCACCGGTTCCATCCCTCTATTCAGAACATTTGGATCGGTCACCAAACGTTCCAACAATTCGTGGCAAATCGTCACACGGTGTTCCTTCTACTCGCCTGACAAAAGCTTCGGCACCAAATTGATTTATATAAATTCAGCTCCTGTGCCATCAAACGAACACTTAACCGACGATCAGAGTATAGAAATTCCTGCCCTTTAACCACATTTCTATCGGTTTGGGCCGAGATCGGACGTCCAGCGCGTTGTTGGTCTTCAACGTTTTCCTGGACTCCTTTGAATCTATTATGCACTCAAAAGCATGTGTTCTGAACATGGCTTCATCCTTGTAGGCCTCACGGATCATATGAAAAGTCTCCGTAGCGGATTCGTTCAATTTCACGCAAAATTTGATGGCACATCGCTGTTCGATGTTTTCTAGCATCTTGACTCTCGACGAGAACTTAAAACACACGTTCACTTCTTGCACGATCTACGCACTTCAAAGTTTCGGAGACAACTGATACAGGTTTTCTATATTACCTGACATCAGATACCTCCAATATCACTTATAAAAACCACCTCCGCCCCATCACCGTGGCAGGAATAAAGCAGTCCCGATATTTATTGGACTAACCCTATATAATGCGTGTATTCATTAAAAAATGGAGCTGCTGGTTACGCGAAGACTCTTTGAGTCATTATTTACAATGAACGGCTTGCCTAGCAAAGAAAATTTTCTTTTTAAAATTAAAACATAAAAGTTTTTTTTTTCTTAAGTGTAATTTTACCGTTAAAAACAAATTCGTGGATTGTAAAATTAATTTCAGGCGTCAAATAAAATTTAACCACGCAGTCAGAACTATTATAATGTTAAGTAAAAACTTTGATTAAAAGCAAATAATTTAACGAGCCGTTTTTTTATAATCTGTTGGATCCTATAATTAAAATAACATACTTTCCGCCTTTATTTTAAATATTTTGATAAATAACAATAATAATATAATAACGGCATAAATAGTTTTTCAGTCAATGGATCACGTCAATTTTATATCCGCTGCTGGTTCAAATTATTGTTAAATTTATGAAGGAATTATTTAATTTTGGAATATAGAGTGCCAAATTTTAAAATAATAAATAAAGCTTTATATAAATTGAAAAATCGAGACGTAGATAGATGCAAATTATTTAAAATAATATCATAAGTAACAACGGTCCTATTTCATAAACTGAATTCAGTTCTCGTTAGCTCCAACCCATTAAAAAATTATGTTTTCTCATTCATAATTTAAGCTATTAAAGTACCAATGTTGTTGGTTACACGAAGATTCTCTCAGTCATTATTTCCAATGGACGGACAGTCTAAAAAAGAAAATATTTTCCTTTTAAAATTAAAACGTGAAAGTCTTGTTTTCTTGTATGCAATTTTAAAGGTAAAAAGAAGATTCGTGGATTGTAAACTTAATTCCCGGCACGAAATTAACCACGGAATTTAACCACGCAGTCAAAACAATTATATTGTAAAGTTAAAACTTTGATTAAAAGCAAATAATTTAACAAGCCGTTATTTTTGTACAATCTAGTGGATCCTATAATTAGAATAACATACTTTCCGCCTCTATTATAAATATTTCGATAAATAACAATAATAATATTATAACTGTATAAATTGTTTTTCCGTCAATGGGTCATGTCAATTTTATATACGTTATTGGTTCAAATTATTGTTAAATTTATGACGGAATTATTTAATTTTGGAATATAGAGTCCAAAATTTTAAAATAATAAATAAAGCTTTATATAAATTGAAATATCGATGAGTCGATAGATGCAAATTATCTAAAATAATATCATAAGTAACAATGGCCTTGTTCCATACATTGAATTTATTTGTGGTTAGCACCAATACATAAAAAAATTACGTTTTCTCATATATAACTTTAAGCTAATAAAGTACCAATGTAACAATTTCGAAAATGTAGGAATTGTATATTTAAAATTGTCCTCTTCTTATGAAAAAGTATTCCTAGAGTGATATTATAACTAATATAAACTGATATAATTTGAATATGAGTTAGCTCTTAGATTAGATTACATCACTCAAGTCAACTCAATTAGTTTAAATATCGTTTAGTAACATTAGATTTAACTAATTTTCACCAGAGTAACCAATTATTTTATATTTAAACAGTTAACAGTATTAGTAAATTGAAATGCCCCAATATGGTAGTAATCACGCTCAATAACACAGCATTGAAAATGTTCTCAATTACTATATATGACAAATAAGCTAATGAACTAATGGAAATTGTATTCTATACGCGAATATGGAGATACGCTTTTATTTCGAAGACATTGGTATTAACCAGATTAGAAATACATGAGGACTTTTTAACGTGTTCGGGAAAACAGGTTAGGACGTTGCCAGGCTTGCATAGACTCAAATGGTGGACATTTTAAACATTTATTATAATATAACATTTAATATAGTTTCTCAATGTAACGTGAATCGTTTAAAACGTGTAATGGTGTGAAAAATTACAACTTGTAATTTCAACTTTGACGTTAAACAACGCTAATGTGAAGGTTTTCCGTTTTTTGTAAACAGACCAAAACCAAATTTATGCTGCAACGCATAGAATATATGGCTATAATGATATAACATTTTTTTTCTTATATATATATATATATATATATATATATATATATATATATATATATATATATATATATATATATATATATATATATATATATAAATGTTTTCTTGTAATTACTCCATGCCAATTCACAAATGATACTATCAATGACTAACAATTCCTTAGTTCATCTAGCTCCTTTTTTGCAACCATTTTGTTCATTAGCTAGTATTCGGTTGGTATTGATATGTGTTGACATATGATGTATATTATATTTTTTTATTTAATGGGACTTTCGGTCAGTTAATAAGTTTTAATTTTTTTATTGTTTTATGGACGTTTCAGTTCAATAACGAACCATTCTTAGAATATTTCTACAATAAACATTATTTTTATAAAAAACACAAATTTACATTTGAAAACTTACCAGTATCTAATTAAACAATTCATTTTTCAAATTTTTAATCTAATATGTGACTTTTTTTTATAAATTTTTAAATGACATATATTTGACTCTGAACATATTTAACAAATCTTCCACCTTTAAATTTTTGTTTTTTATTATAACCTAACTGTTTTGGATTTGTCATGCGAAATGATATTTAGATGCAAAAATAAAAAAATATGAAAATGTATTATTTAATAATGTTATATATTCAACTTAAATTATCTGTATCATTTCTGAAATTTATGGTATTATTTGTTTTTTTTTTAATATAAATCATTTCCTTTATATTTCTTTTTTTATATTGTTTTTCAAAATCTAGAATTTTTATGTCGTTAAAATTAAAGTTGTGGTCATTATCTATGGCATGTTTTGAAAGGGCAGTTACGTTTGGTTTTAGGTTTCTAATGCTTTTTTTATGTTCATTAATTTTGTTTTATAAATATTGCTTAGTTTGGCCAATATATGAGTTTGGGCAATTTAAACAATCAATTTTGTAAATTAAATTTGTTTGTTCCATTTTAGGTGTTTGTGGTTTTAATTTTGTTTAGTGTTATTATTGGGTATTTCTGCTATATTTATATTATATGGTTTAAGAACTGTTTTTATTGTATTATTGATTTCTGGTATGTATGGTAAAGGTATGTAATTTTCACTTTAAAATAAAATAATAATCAATTAATTATTAAAATGTTTAAAATTAAGTTTAGTTTTAAGTTATTATTATTATTATTAAAAGTAAAACCCTAATCACGGGTGAATTTTCTGTTTTTTAATACTTTTCTCCACGAGCCCACTTCACTATTTTTCGATTATATATATATATATATATATATATATATATATATATATATATATATATATATATATATATATATATATATATATTAACAGGGTTTTATATTCTAATAACCTTAAAAAACTTCAACTATATTTAATGATTTGAAGGATATCTATATATATATATATATATATATATATATATATATATATATATATATATATATATATATATATATATATATATATATATATATATATATTAACAGGGTTTTATATTCTAATAACCTTCAAAAACTTCAACTATATTTAATGATTTGAAGGACCTACTCGTATTTATGAAAGAGAAAAAATCGTCCCGCAATTCCCTTTCAATTTGAATTAACTTTTTTTTGTGCTTATTTAACTCACATCAAAGGTACAGACCGACACCGCAATCCCACAGTGATTACGGTTTGAAGAATTTGATAACGTTAGGCCTATTCATCGATCCCCCTTAATCGGCCAAGGTCTATTCAAATGCCAATTTAAAGGTTTTTTTTTAGTATATCATGATTTTGGTGGAATTGGCGAGTTAATATAAATTGACAGTACAATAGTGAAAGAGGTATACAGACGCATATTAAAGGATACCGCAAAAATGTGCTAAAATCTGAACTCACAACAGAATGACGATTTTTAAAAACTATAACTTAGCCTCCATAATTTCCCGACTCAAGCCGATTGAGTTATTTTAGGGAAAAATTCAGTCCTAGATTATGAACAAAATATCATACAATTTCAAATGAATGTTGCTACATTTTAGAGGCTAAGCGAGTCAAAATTGTTACAAAAACAATTCTTGTTTAACACGTTTACTGCCTCCGACGCAAAATCCGTCACTGACGCCATTAGTCTGGCGCCGGTGACGGTATTTACTGTCGACTGTCTGATCCATTTATACCGCTTTTATTTCTATCAGGACTTTGTAAAGGTACGTTGGTCCATTCTGGCACCTTAGAACAGTTTCTAAAGTATAGTTTTTACGTGCCCGGTTTTGTTTTTTTTTTCGCTTTTTTTTAATAAATATTCCATTTCAATATGGAACAAAATATTAATGAACCTGGATCATCTCAATCTAAAAAACGAGCAAGAATTCATTATTATACTGAAGAGTTCCGCCAGATTTTAGAAAATAATCATTTCTTCCCGAAAAGAAAATAAAAATCCAGCCAAGAGATGTGGATCCTGCAGTCTTGAAGGCAAACGGACGAACACCATTTATGAATGTCCTGATTGTCCTGACCGTCCAGGATATTATGTTAAATGCTGTTCAATCTATCACAATTCTTTTTTTTATTTCATTATTATTAGTTTTGTAAATATTTTTCATATATTTTTAGATATTTGCTTTTTACATCAGGAGAAAATTTTGTTGATGTCTTAGATTTTATAAACATCTTCTGTTACTGTTATTATTAGTATTATTATTATAGTTTTGTAAATATTTCTAGATACGTGTATTAGATTTGTTTAGTTTTTGTTATGCATACATTTATATTTATTATACCATATCTTGTGTAATTTTTACTTATATATTATCTTTTGTTTTAGTAGTTTTAGTCTTATTTGCAAAATTTTTATTTTTATTAATTAAATATTTACATATATATGTATATTACAAATATAGATGGTCATGATGTCCGACGGCTAATACCGTCACTGCCACACCGCTTGTACATTAAGTCAGGAGTGCCACTGACGGTATTAGCCGTTGAAACTAAAACTTAACTAAGTCTGCAAACTTATCTTTTACACCATTTTAAATAGTTTTCAATAGCCAGCTTTGAAATTTAAACAAAAATAGTGGTCGGCAAAAAATGTTTATGTGTGAATATCTAACAAAAAAAAGTACTTTTTATACTACGAATAAGACAATATCTTCAAACACGACAATAAGTTTACATGATTTGCAAAATCTTATTTCAGAAACAAAAAAAAATCGTCTCCCAATTTCCTTTTCAATTGGAATTTACATTTTCATTTTATGGTTATTTAGCTGACATCAAAGATGCAGACCGATACCGAAATCCCTTAGTGAATAAATACGACAAACTTTCATAACGTTGGATCTGTTCAGCGATCCATCTTAATCCTTAGAACTCCGTTCGGATACCAATCTAAAACAGTTTCTGTTTTTAAAATTTAATTTCCGATTTAAAATATTTTAGTTATTTAGGGTAATGATATAATTAATTTAAACCTAATACTAATTATATATATATATATATATATATATATATATATATATATATATATATATATATATATATATATATATATATACTGGTTCTTATATTCACATATAAGAATTCTTATATTCACATATCCCCTTTGTGGATCAGACCTTGACGTGGTAAAGGGGTTTGAGTAGGGCAATGAAGCTTTGAGCTATGCCGTCTGGAGTCTATGCTCCAGGGAGGGTCACCCCTGGCGGACAGGTCAAGGCGGAGGCCTCAGACTAACATGATCCAAAATCTGCCAACCCGCATTGGACCAGCGTGGCAGATTACGGTCCATACCTTCAACATGGTATTTCAGTATGTTGAAATATGACAGTACAACCTCAAACACGGCCCTCATTCCCCGGAGGCCAAGGGGCAACTACCTACGGCAGCGGGAAGACCTGCCCCAAGGCAGAGGGTGCTAAGAATCACCGGGTTAGATCAGGCTGCCATTGGACTTTTGACATTGCAACGTTAAATATACGGACTATGAAAACAGAGGCCCGATTGCAAGAACTGTTAATCGAACTTGACAACATACATTGGGATATTATTGGGCTCTGTGAAACACGAAGGAAGGATGAAGAGTTAATCAAACTGGAACCAACTGGACACGTACTCTACACTCGAGGTACGGAAAATGGCCGATGTGGCGGAATAGGATTCCTCATCAATCGAAAGCTGAAGGACAGTGTGGTAAAATTTGAAAGTACATCCGACCGATTAGCCCAATGCGTCATTCAGCTGAATAAAAAGTTTAGGCTTCAAATCGTCCAAGCTTATGCACCAACTATAAGCCATAAAGATGAGGAAATTGAGGAATTTTATGATGATGTAGCCCAGCTTTTATACAAGGAGAAATGTAGGTACAAAATCCTGATGGGTGATTTTAATGCCAGAATTGGAACAACAAGAACAGACGAAAATGCAACTGGCCCATATGGAACTGGTGATCGAGACAATAGAGGTGACAGATTAGTTGATTTTGCTGAAGGACAAGAACTATATATTATGAATTCGTTCTATAAGAAAAATATCAGCAGAAAATGGACATGGAAAAGTCCATCTGGGCTCACAAGCGAAATTGACTACATCATGACCAACGATAAAACAATATTTACCAATTGTACTGTCCTTAACAATTTTAATGTTGGAAGTGACCACCGAATTGTACGAGCAAGGGTTCGGATTGACTGTCGAAAAGAGCGCGAAAAAATGGTAAGATCAAAGAAGGGCAAGGTGGATTCTGGAAAACTGCTGGAGAGAGGAAGCGATTTTGAGATTGCTTTGTCAAACCGGTTTGCTGCGTTACAAGATCCAGAGGAGGTGGAAATATCAGTTCAATATGAAGAAATCGCCAACAATGTACTTCAAACGGCTGCTTCAATAGCACCAGAGGAAAAATGTCTCAAACAAACAAAAATCTCCAGTGAGACCATTGATTTAATGAAGAAACGGCGAGCAATGAGAAATGCAGGTAGTCCTTTTGGCAGGGTCGAGTACACTGAGCTCTGCAAAACTATAAGAAAACGTATCAGAGAGGACACGCGCCGATTCAATATGCAGCTAGTGCAAAAAACCCTGGAAGAAAACAAAGGAATTAACAAAGCTAAACAGAAGCTGAGAAACAAAAGAACGCTAATATATGCTTTAAAGCGTGAGGATGGCACAGTGTGCAGGACGCGTACCCAAATGTTAGAGATTGTCAGAAGATTTTATTCCCAGTTATATGAAGATCAGAGCCAGTCAGGGACAGCAATACCCACGGAAGAACAATATATAATACCAGATATCCTAGTGGAGGAAGTAACAAATGCTATAGAATTGATGAAGAACGGCAAGGCTCCAGGAAAGGATAGTGTAACTGTCGAAATGCTAAAAGCTGGTGGTCGGACGTTACATAAAACACTGGCAAAATTATACTCAAAATGCCTCAAAGAACAAAAAGTCCCTGACTTATGGAAAAATGCAGAAGTGATCCTTTTACATAAAAAAGGAGCACAGGAAGATTTAAAGAACTACCGTCCAATAAGCCTCCTATCAGTGATGTACAAAGTTTTCACTAAGATAATTTCTAAAAGAATATTAAAAAAACTGAATGACGCACAACCAAGAGAACAAGCAGGATTCAGAAGTGGATTCAGTACAATGGGTCACATCCAGGTTGTACAGCAGGTCATAGAAAGGCACAACGAATACACCATGCCACTGTGCTTGGCTTTTATCGACTACGAAAAAGCATTTGATTCCATCTCAAAGCATGCGATAATGGATGCACTGCTTAGCCAAGGTGTAGAGAGAGCCTATGTAAACCTATTAGAATCGATATATGATGGAGCTACAGCCACAATTCACCTTGATGATCTTGAAGTGGGAATTAATATAGAACGAGGTGTACGGCAGGGTGACGCAATATCGCCTATTCTTTTCTCGGCTGGCCTTGAAGAAGTATTCCGTAAACTGGATTGGGAACAGGATGGGGTAAAGATCAATGGTGCAAACTTAAACCATCTTAGATTTGCAGATGATATTATTCTCATTTCACAAGACCCAGAGGAGCTGCAAAGACGCATACAAGAACTGCAAAGGGCTGGCGAACCATTTGGCTTGAAAATAAACCTGAAAAAGAGTCAGGTTATGTTCAATAACTTCGCTCAGGACAGAAGAATTTCAGTTTTAGGAAGGGATTTAGAGATTGTGGACAGCTTTGTATATCTTGGGCAGAGGATTTCCATGGAGGGGAATACCGCCCGGGAGGTGGAACGGCGTGTTAAATGTGGCTGGCAGGCATTTGGTAGGCTCAACATAGTGTTTAAGAGCAGACTCCCACTTTGCCTGAAAAGAAAAGTATTCGATCAGTGCGTTCTACCCGTTATGACATACGGAAGTGAAACCTGGACACTCACATCGCAATCAATTCAAAAACTTCGGGTGGCAGTGAGGGGAATGGAAAGATGTATGCTTGGCATTACAAGACGAGACAGAAAGTCCTGTCCAGTTGAAATGGAGATGGGCAGGCCATATAGCGAGGCGATGGGACGACAGATGGACCAAGGCAATCCTGGAGTGGATACCGCTTGATCGCAAACGTCCGCGAAGAAGACCGAAAGCACGATGGACTGATGACATCGTTAAGTATATTGGACCCGAGTGGCAGAGGAAAGCCCAGGACCGTGAAGGTTGGAAGCATGCTGAAGAGGCCTTCATCCTGCAGTGGATCGATACGGGCTGATGATGATGATGATGATATATATATATATATATATATATATATATATATATATATATATATATATATATATATATATATATATATATATATATATATATATATAAAGACAGCAAAGCCTACGGAAGAGCAACTGCCAGATATTTTATTAGATGAAGTAACAAATGCTATAAAAGCGATGAAGAATGGAAAGGACAGTGTAACAGTGGAGATGCTAAAAGCTGATGGTCGAACTTTACATAAAAAAAATTCCAAAATTGTACTCAAAATGGCTCAAAGTACAAAAAATAAAAATGCTGAAGTGATTCTTCATCATAAGAACGAAGATCCCTATCAATAATGTACCTCCTATCAATAATGACCTCTTATCAATAATGTACAAAGTTTCCACCAAGATAATATCTAAAAGAATATTAAGACACTGAATGGTGCGCAACCAAGTGAGCAAGCAGGATTCGGAAGTGAGTTCAGTACAATGGATCATATCCAGGCCATAGAAAGGCACAATATATACACCATACCATAGTGCTTGACTTTTATTGACTATGAAAAGATATTCGACTCACTATCAAAGCAAGCCAAAATGCATGCATTGCTTAACCAGAGGATAGACAGAGCCTATGTGAACCTACTGGGATCCATGTATGATGAACCAACAGCGACAATTCATATGGATGATCTTAAAATTGAAATCAATATAGAACGGAGTGTAGGGTAGGGTGACTCAATATCGTCTGTTCTTTTCTCAGTCTGCCTTGAAGAGATTTTTCGTGGATCTGGATTGAAAAAAGGATGGAATAAAAATCAATGGTGCTTACTTAAGCTATCCTAGATTTGCAGATAATATAGTTCACCTATCACAAGACCCAGGTGAGCTACAAAAACACATACAAGAGCTGTAAAGGACGGGGGAAATATTTGGCTTGAAAATAAAACTGAAAAAGAGTCAGGTTATGTGTTCATCAGATTTGCTGACAACAGAAGAATTTTTATTTTAAAAAGTGATTTAGAGATTGTGGACCACTATATATATATATATATATATATATATATATATATATATCTTGGGCAAAGGATTTCAATGGAAAGTTATTCTAGTGTGTGGCTGGCAGGCATTTGGTAGGCTCAATATGGTGTTTAAGAACAAACACCCACTTTGTTTGAAGAGAAACGGAACTGAAACATGGACACTCACGTCACAATTAGTTCAAGAACTTCGGGTAAAACAGAGGGGAATGTAAAGGCTTATGCTTGGCATTACAAAGCGGGACATAAAGAACTAAAGTATGTGACATCATTGGAAGGGTGAAGGAATTGACATGAAGGTGGACAAGCCATATAGCGAGACGATGTGACGACAAATGGACCAATGCAATCCTGAGATGGATACCGACGGATGATATCAAGTATATTGGATCCAATTGGCAGAGCAGAATGCAGGACCGCTCGAATTAGAAGCACGCTGTGGAGGCCATCTATATATATATATATATATATATATATATATATATATATATATATATATATATATATATATATATATATATATATATATATATATATATATACGTTTACCACAGGATGGCAGAGCTGCATGTGATTGCCGCCACCATTCGACATGGCCGATTTATATGGTCATGGCTTTAGGCGTTCCCTTCATACGGTCTCCGGGCGTTCAGCTTAAGCCCAACTTAAGGCCACAAACCAGTCCTGGGAGACGCTTGCTGGCGCTTTGGATGGTGGTTGGGGGAACGACAAAGCACCAACGTGCAAGGCGGATGTATTTTCTTTGTTTTATATATATATATATATATATATATATATATATATATATATATATATATATATATATATATATATATATATATAAGAAGTATAAAAAATATAAGAAATAAGAAAGACAATATCTGCCAAATGACCACCTCTTGCAGCTCAACTCAAAACACTCCAAGGCCAACTTTAGGTGCTCCACTCTTTTATCAAAATTTTGGATGACATTTTGACATAATCGTGGCTCTATCTTAAAAATGACTCGAATAGTTTCAGGTAACCCACAAGAAAATAGTTCAGCGGTGTCAAATCACATGATCTTGATGGCCAATTAACATCACCGTTTCTTGCAATAACTTATCCAGGAAATTTTTCTTTCAATAAATCAATTGTTTCATTAGCGAAGTGAGGTATAGCGCCATCTTGTTGGAACCACATATCCTCCAAATCAATATTATTCAATTCGGGCCCAGTTATCATCTAACAATATTGAACACCATACACGGAGTTACAGCTTTACCAGCACCATTCTGGAAGAAATATGGCCCAATCACACCTGCTAACCATAATACACAACAAACAGTGTCTTGTTAAAGATGTAAAGGTTTATCATGAATCAATCGTAAATTTTCCTCACCCCAAATGTGTTTCGTCTGAAAAGGTGATTCTTTGATCCATTTGACAAATGTACGACGTTTTGAATGATCCAGTGGCTTTAATTCCTGTGTTATTTGAACCTTGTATGCCTTCAGAGCTAAATCCTTTCGTAAAATACACCATGTTAATGGATTCACTGAGTCCAAACTATTGGGAACGTTGATTAATGGACATTTCTGGGTCTTCAGCAACACTTTCACGTACCAGTATGCTATTGTGGACAATCACTACGACTATATGTTACTCTTCTTTTATCTTCCACCGAACCAGTTTCTTGAAATTTTTGAGCAATTCGATTTATAGTGCTTTCAGATGAATGATTGTGTAAACCGTAAATATCACGTAATTTTCTAAAAACATTGTTCACTAAACGCCTATTTTCATAAAATAATTCAACAATTTTATCACATTGTTGTATTGTGTAGAACTCCATTTTTATAAATATTATACATTACCCTTCTAAAATGAGACTAGACATAAACAAATTCACAAAGACATCTGTGTTTGATCCCAGTTATTTCAAAGTTACACTGCATTAAATATTTAACTTTTATGTATCATATTAAATGTATCAATTCATATTAATGATTATTAATTATATCAATATCATATTAATGTTCATATTAAACATAAAGGAATTCATTATTGAAACAGTAATGTTCTTTTTGTTTGCCATTAACTAAAAGACCAGTTTTAAGTGAACATCTTCCAAGAAGAAACCAATAAAGCAATTCTCTTTTGAACCAATTTTCGCCTATTGTCTTAAATTATTCCTTAAGTGGGTTAACAAGCTCCGTCAGGTATCGACAATAAATTTTGAATGTCTAATTCGTCTGATAAATGTTCGCCTATTCGCCAAATATTCAGGTTGAAAGGAAATTCATTAGACGCAATTTTGCAAAGATTTTGAAATATATACAGACGCTGTCTCATTCCGTGTCATACCCTCGACGTGAAAGACGAAGATTCAGTCAGAGCCCGAATTAAATCAACTCAGGAGAAAAAGATGGAGATGGAGAGAGGCAACAGAAATAAAAGGGTGTGAGCCATAATCCTGTAGCATAATTAATGAAAAGAAAAATAAGTGTCAGGAGATATATTTTTCCCAAAGAACTAATTGGAAAGTATGTATTTTTGTTTCGTGGGCGAACCTTTTCTTTGTTTTTTTTTTATTTGGTTTAATAGGAGATTTTTTTCTTTAATAAGACAGGTAATTAGAAATTTTATGTTATATAGAGCTAAACATAACTATGTCAAAAAGCAAACTTTTATAATATATACCTAATTTTTTTTTTTGAAAATAGAACATCTTTCAAAAATAGCATTCCCTGGCCATTTTTACTTTTAAGTTCTTACTTTCATAGAAAATGAGTGAGTTTCGCTTTTCAGATGTTTTCCTATAGTGCCCCCTTAAGGAATCGAATGGCGAAAAGCACAGTTTGATATCTCGAACGGTTTTCTAGATATTCGCAGAAAATTGGTCAGGGAATGCAATTTTTGCAAAAAGTTCGATTTTCTTCAATATTCAAAAAAAGCATATCTCGAAAACTAAAAGAGATAAATCAAAACGGGTTCCAGATTATTCATGCGTGTGGTTTGGAGCGTCAAATATCTGAAAACGAAGCGATTCTATTTTTTTAAGTTTTACAATTTGATCGAGGCAAACTGTCAACACTTGACTTCAAAAAAATGAGATAATTTTCCGATAGATGTCGGTGCGATCGCAATAGTGATTGCATATCTGAAAAGCAGCTTCCTTTTTAGTACCGCTCCATTAATTTTAAGCAATTATGACAATTAGTTTTGTTTTAGCAGTGTTCGAAAGCAGATAAGTTCGATATTTTTAAGAATACAACGTGGTTTAGCATCAGATTTTTTAAACAAAAATGACCAGAGTTGGACCAATTCTAAATCGAAAATCTTAATTGGGATATTTACGCTAATTTTTCAAATCTACCAGTCTTGACATCCTCCAATTAACACTTAAATCGAGTGTAAAACAGTACCTGAATCAAATATTCATAGCTAATATTATCATTAGATATTTCAGGCAAAAATATCAAGAAATGTACAAATTGGAAGTCTTAAGTCGTTTTTGTTTTAGTTTATTAAATTAGTTATTTTTTACTTAAAACAGCGTTAAATTTTCGTTGAAAAATAGTGTATGTATTTAATGTTTAATTCTAATTTACCTTTGCATCGTTGCAAATAAATTTACGAATCAATAATATAAAAAGCATCATGAATATATTTTAGAACTAAAACAAAGTAGAAACCATTCCTAGCTTCTAACGATGGAAGGAAGTTTCCCTGTTTAAGTTTAATGAACAAATTGTCCATTATATTATTTATTTTTAAGTTATTCTTATTGTTCTTCCTGTGGTGCTAGAGCTCGTTAGTGAGCCTTCACCTCCTTCAACCTTCGCTCCAACTGAATCGATATATTGAATCAATCCAAGCTGAGGCTGTGTACGAGGAGTGCTAACAAATAAAGTAATGAGACTGATGCCATAGCGTTCGATTGGGCAACACTGTTAGCTTCCCCTTTAAAGGGGTAGCATGCAAACATCTGATGCGCATTCAGTACTAATTTGAACTAGTTTTGCAAAACTTCAATGGGTTTATGCAGGACCGGATCTATACATTTTGGACCCGCTCGCAAAAATCAGCAAGGGCCCCCCCAAACAAAAAAAGACTAAATTTTTCAAAAGTACTTAATTAATTATTTTGTCAGTAAATATGTATAATGCTATGGTTTTGACAACGCTTGAAGAGAAGTAAATAAAAAATAAATTTATATCAAAAAAAAAATTACAAAGAGAAAATAAGGCACAAAGTGGTAAAGACAAATTTTGCTCAAAATAAGCTTTGCAATATACTTACCAAAAACTACGTGTCCAGCTTTGTGTATAGAAGATTGAAAAGATCATAAGCTGAACTTAACTGTGCTATTTTAGATTGTAGGCCCATCCGAAGTGAAACCAGTTCTAAATGTAGAGTGGAACCAATATCAGTTTTATATTTGGTTTACAGTCTTTCAGCCCTTGACACAATATCATCTTCTGATAAAGCAAGTATTGTTTAAGGAAATAAAATTGAAACATTTTCGGTAAAATTTTGAAAAGATGAAAAATATTCAGTAATTTAACCATTTACAGTGTCCAAGAGAGAAAAAAATACTTTGACCTTGTGTTCACCATCACAAAACTTATAATCTTCAGCTAACTCGCCAAAGTCTCTTTTAACCTTTGACTGTCTACTAACCGGAAATATTGCTTCTATATTCCATTCTGCAAAAATCGCTGAAGCTTCTTCGTTTACTTCGAATAAACTCTCTCTTAGCATATTCAATTTAGAAACAATGAATTGGAGAACTCCTATTTCTCCTTCAAAATATATTTCTGTTCTTTGAAAGCATTTTGAAGCAACATTCATGTGTATGTACCCTTTAGATAAAAGCGGTTACAAATACAAACTGGTAGCTATCCAGAAGTTTTGTGAGACGCTTTGTCTCACCTCATCCATTTTTTTTCTTTAAAAAAATTCTATCAGGGCTTCATAACATCAAGGTATCTTAACTTGATTACTAAAATTGAGCCATGACGAGATGCCGACCTTGTGGAATTAAGTTTTTTCAGTGTTACCTCAGATTCACGTGTTAAAGATGTTAATATGTCCCATCGGTTAATACTCTGGTCAAAAAACACATATATAGAATGCAATACTATAAAATAGTTCGCTACATCTCTAAAGCCTTCAACCACATCATTGATTACTAAATTAAGATTATGAGCAGAAAAATGAACATATACAACCGATTTTTCAATATCTTGCAATCTTTTTTGTACCCCGAAATATGCTCCTTTCATCTCTACAGCTCCGTCATACCCTTGCCCTCGACACTTTGTCATATCTAAACCCCAATTTTTCAAACTGGTGATAATATCTGCAGAGAGACCAGCAGAAGTAGGGTCTTTCACATTAAAAAATTCCATAAAAGATTCCTTCATTTCTACTTTTTTCTTTTCCAAAACGTCTTCCCCTTGACTTCCTTGATCATCTAGTACAGCTTTAGATAAATCGACGATATCGTACTACAAAACTCATTTGGTCTTTCTTAGACAGATCTGGTATTGTGCCAATTATGAATGAATTCAGTTTTAATGTGAGAAGATATACAACTGATAATTTGATTTTGTATGTCATGATTTAAATACCTTGCATGTCCTTTTGGCGGACTAATAGCAGCACATTTGATAAAAAAATTCCCATCGTAGTTTCCGCTATGCTCTTTAGAGCCTCTAAATGCAAGAGCATTTTTTCGGAGCATCATAGTTATGTCAATGAGCCTCTCCAAGATCAGATTCCAAAATTTTTACTCATTTTTTTTTCTGAATTCATAGTATCATCTAATCTTTTTTTCTCTTCCCACTGATGTTAGTTCCTAAGTTATACAGGCGAAAATATGCTGTTCAGATTTGACGTGTGTTGTCCATCCACCTTTTTTAGGTATTTTTTAGTTAAATTTCTTAACAGAATTTGATTTAAAATAAAAATAGTTATTCAATGTGGAACGTTGCAATGCAACATTTAAAATTTAATTAGTGTAGTTATTAAACATAAAATGTTATTTCTTTTTTTCATTTTCCCTTTTGGGCCCTCATCGGGCCCCCCGGGGCAGTGGATCCCCCCGCATTGTGGGATCTGCGGGTGCTCAGATCCAGTCCTGGGTTTATGTAAACAGTGTTTTGTCAAAGGCCCAGATGTTCAGGTGTTTTAAAACATTCTCAAAAAGCCGAAACTCGATTGAAAACGAATCTTGCAGTAAAAGATCCTCCAGCGAATGCGAATGCTAGAAGTAATGAACATGTCTACAGAATTCGGGATCTTGAACCTTCTATTCGTCGGTTGACTGTCGGAATGATCGGAGATTCTCACACAACCGTTCATCTTATTTTGGCCAATAAATTGGGTATTAATATATAATATAATATGACATTGACTGGATATTGAAAATGATTCTCATTTTCTGGAACGTGCCCTTACTGGCGACGAGTCTTGGATTTTTGAGCAGAACCGAAATGTTATCAAGTAAAATCATCACTGTGGCTTCACAGCCTCCTTATTCACCGAACCTGAATCCTTGAGACTTTTTCATTTAGGAGGATTCAAAATTCACCTAAAAAACATGGTTTTGGAACAGTGGAGAACATTGAAAAGGCCGTAACTGATCAGCTGAAGGCGATTCTAATATCATAGTTGCAGCACTGTTATGGAGAATAGACAAATGGTCTCCATGGCAGCTATTTTGAAAGAAATAAATATTTGCTATATATAAATAGTAGCTATATATAAATAGTTGCTATTTACGTAGCAACAATTGTTTTCCGAGGTGGAACACCCAATTTTTTTGTTATTATTATTATATTATTGTTAGTAATTCTTCCGTTATTAAAAATATTATCGAAAATTTCACTACTAATGACATTAAAAATAATTTAAAAAAATAACTCTCGTGAAATTGTGTTTCATAATAATTATAAAGGACTAACTAAACCCGGCCACGTTTCGCTGTGTGGCTCAATCTGATACGAAATGAATAGGGAAGTAAATAAAAGTATTCTAACGAACATAGATTCACCGAGGAAACACATCATTCAATTTAATACCCTGCTCTGCGATGCTGTGTCTATGCCGTGGAATGAAAGGAAAGGAAGAAAAAAGATGTTTTTCACAGAAAATCGTTTTTGATTCTAAAGCTAGTGGATGGACTACATTTTTTGTTTGTCCGTTTACTGCATAAACATAAAGATCAGACAGTTTACCGACTGTGGAACATGCGACGTATAATTGCCCGTGAGAGAAGCATTCGTTTTCTAAATTCAAAGCACACGTTTGCAAAGATTGCCCTTGAGCTTTATTCATAGTCATAGCAAACGCAAGGCGTATTAGAAATTTAAATAGTTTGAACACGAACGCCATGTCAGTCGGAATGAGTGGTATTCGTGGAAGTAGTACGTCTTCACCTTTATGAGGTTCAATCAGAATTGTTGCTTCAATTATATTATTCATCAATTTTTTTAACTACCAATCGTGTACCATTGCATAACTTTGGCTGATTGAAGTTTCTAACTAATATAATTTCATTCAAATTCAGAATGTGTGACGATAATCCGGGAACATCGAGTGAATTAAGATATTCCGGTGAAAAATTCACTACTTCATTTTGGTTCATGACGGATTCGATAGATTTGTATGTCACTGTTTCACGTACGATTCTGTTTAGAATTATGTTGTACATATCATATACGTCGGCATTTTTAGCCGCTAGAATGGCTCTCCCGCTTACGAAAACGCTTGGGATACGCCGAAATTACGCTCGGCGAGCACTCGGGATTTGACAGGTTTCATTTTATTATAAAAACGCGCGCCTATTGAAATGCAACATTATGTCAAAATTTCAAATCAATCGATTGTATTCAACAAATGTTTCCCAGGGCGGAACTGCTAAGCCCAAGCCCAATTCTTCTGTTATTCTTATTAAATTATTGTTAGTAATTTTTCCATTATGAAAAATATTATCGGTAATTTCACTATCTAATGATATTAAAAATAATAACTCTCGTGAAATTTTCTTTCATAATAATTATAAAGGACGAGCTAAATCCGGCCAAGCTTCGCTGTGGCTCAATCTGATATGAAATGAATAGAGAAGTAAATAAAAGTATTATAGCGAAAACATCATTCAATTTAATACCCTGCTTTGCGTTGCTGTGTCTATGCTGTAGAATGAAAGGAAAGGAAGAAAAAAGCAAATTGCAAAACAATTTAAAATGCATTCGTTTTTGAGTCTAAAGCTAATAGATGGACTACATTTTTTGTTTGTCCGTTTTCTGCATAAACATAAAGATGAGACGGTTTACCGACTCTGGGGCATGCGAAGTATAATTGCCCATGAGAGAAGCATTCGTTTTCTAAATTCTAACCGCACACTTGCAAACATTGCCCTTGCGCTTTATTGATAATCATAGCGAACGCAAGGCGTATTAGAAATTGAAGTCGTTTGAACTCGAACGCCAGGTCAGTCGGAATGACTGGTATTCGTGGAAGTAGTACGACTACATCTTTATGAGATTCAATCAGAATTGTTGCTTCAATTAGATTGTTCATCAATTTTTTTTAACTACTAATCGTGCACCATTGCATAACTTTGGCTGATTGACGTTTCGGAGTAATATAATTGGCACTCCAACTTTCAAATTCAGAATGTGTGACGGTAATCCGGGAACATCGAGTGAATTAAAAAATTCCGTTGGAAAATTCCCTAGTTCACTTTGGGAATCATCACGGAGTCAATGGATTTGTATGTATCTGTTTCACATGCGATTCTGTTTAGGATAATTGATCATATCGTGTATATCGGCATTTTTAGCCGCTTGAATAGCTCTTTCGCTTATGAAAATGCTTGGGATACGCCGAAATTACACTTGGCGAGCCCCCAAGATCTGACAGGTTTCATTTTACTATAAAAACAGGCACGTATTGAAATGCAACGTTGCGTCAAAATTTCAAGATAATCGATCAACTACTTTTCAAATTATGCGAGTACAAACATACGGAGGTTGAATTTTAGAGTTGGTTGAATGGTTGAATGCTACCAATATCTAATTAAACAATTAATTTCCTAAACTTTTTAAATAAAATATGACATTTTATTTTCAATTTTCAATTCACATGTATCTGAATTTGCTATATCTAACCTTTACCTTTATATTTTTTTTACCTTTATATTTTTTGTTTCTTATTATAACCTAACAATTTTAGGTTTTTCACGTGTAATGGTATCAGATCCAAATAAAAAAAATATAAAAATGTATTATTTAATGATGTAATTATTGATATAATTATCATATCATTGATGTCATTATAACTTAAATTACTTGTATCATTTCTAACATTAATGGTATTATTTGTTGATTTCTATAAATAATTTCCTTTATATTTCTTTTTTTATATTGTATTTCAAAATCTAAAATTTTTATGTCGTTAAAATTAAAGTTATGTTCATGGTGGTGGTTCAATCATTGGTGATTAAAAATAGAATACACAGAATATATAAAAATAATAGTATAACAAATAAACCTAAAAATAAAAATTACTTACCATGCATACCATACATGCCATACAGAAAAAAGTTCTTAAACCATAGCAGAAATTCTTACTAATTACACTAAACAAATATTTACAAAATTAAAACCACAAACACCCAAAATGGAACAAATTTAATTTACAAAAATGATTGTTTAAATTGCCCAAGCTCATATATTGGCCAAACTAAACAATATTTAAAAAACAGACTAAATGAACATAAAAAAACATTAGAAACCTAGGACCAAACGTAACTGCCCTTTCAAAATATGCTATAGATAATGAACACAACTTTAATTTTAACGACATAAAAAATTTAGATTTTCAATAACAATATAAAAAAAAGAAATATAATGGAAATGATTAATGTTATAAAAATATAATACCATTAACTTTAGAAATGACACAGATAATTTATGTTGTATATATAATGACATCAATAATAATAAATTTTAATATATTTTATTTTTTTATTTTTGCATCTAATACGATTACACGTGAAAACCCCAAAATTGTTAGGTTATAATAAGAAACCAAAAATATAAAGGTAAAAAATGTGTTAAATATATCAAAGCCAGATACATCTAAACTGAAAATTGAAAAAAAAATTCATATTTTATTTAAAAAGTTTAGGAAATTAATTATTTAATTAGTTATTGGTAGGTTTTTAGATATAAATTTGTATTTTTTATAAAAATAAGGTATATTGTAGAATTGTTCTGAAGATAGTTTATTACTAAACTGAAACGTTAACAAAGTAATAAAAAAATTATAATTTATTAATTGACCGAAAATCCCAATAGGATCATGCAACCAAGCGTCAAACTTGCCGAGTCCTATGTTCAAAACTCAGAACATTTGATAAGGATGATTAAAGATTTCCATCTAGAGGATACAGACATAGAGGATACAGACATACCTGGACAAGCCTGGACATTGTCTCACTGGATCCAAGTATCCCCATAGACGAGGCCCTGGGCCTAATTTCAATGAACGAAGACTTTCCACCATTTGTGGGGGAATTCTCCAAACACTACTTAAAGAATACATATTTTTCCTTCAACCAGCAGATCTACAGACAGACCGACGGTGCCCCAATGGGATCATCTTTATCACCCGTTATAGCCAACCTGTTCATGACCGATTTCGAAACAAAGGCATTGGCCAACGCTCCTTTAAAACCTAAACTTTGGAAACGCTACTTAAACGCGTTTTATAATATGGCCTCATAATATCGCCTCACGGAAACGAACTTCTAAACAACTTCCTAACTCAGTTAAACGAAATCCACCCCAGAATACAGTTCACTCTTGAAGTCGAACAAGATAGAAAACTGCCGTTTTTAGATATCCTTATCACAAGGAAATTTTCTGGAACACTCGAATACACGGTGTATAGGAAACCAACTCACACCCACCGATACCTCAACGCTAAATCCCATCATCATCGTTCTCAAATCCAAGGAGTAGCGAACACCTTGATTTCCAGATCCTTTGGACTGACACCACCAGATACACGAAGCGAGGAACTACCAACTACCAACCCTTAGACAAAATGGATATTCAGAAAATTGTATCAGGAAGACCATTCGCCGTGAAGAAACCCAAACATGAAGAACAATAAAGGATCATGAAACAAATACACCAAAGATCCTGCTACCATACATAAAAGGAATCACAGATAGGATAGGCAGACTACTAAGGAAACATTAGATCAGAACAGCCTACAAGCGACACAAAACTGTTGCAAACATCCTAAAAAACCCCAAGGACAAAGTTAGACTGGAAAATCATGGGGTGTATAGTATAACTTGTTCCGACTGCAACAGAGCATACATAGGACAAACAAACAGACGAATATCGGCCAGAATACAAGAACATAAAAAGACTTAAAAAACAAACAAACCACTTCCGCTCTGTTCCAGCACCATTTACATACAAAATTTATTAACTCACTGAAAGTCCCGATAAATAAAAAATAATAATAATATTAAACGGTCACGAAAATAAAAAATAAAAAAATATATATATATATATATATATATATATATATATATATATATATATATATATATATATATATATATATATATATACCCCAGGAGGTAAACAATCCTCTGCCAGCTTTGCTGGTACAACCGGACTTTCGGATTCTGGGCCGTCCGGGCTTAAACGCAAAATTTTTCAGAGGGAGTCGGAGACCTCTGGCCAACGTCTGAAACCGAAAACAAAAACTTTCTTTGGAACGGTAAATATCAACTCTCTCCTGCCCAGGAAAAATACACGAATTGGGGCGAACATTAAATCAGCAAAAAATCCAAATTTTAGCTCTGCAAGAAACCAGCTTGACAGATGATAACATCTTGAACTTCGACAACTACAGACTTTTTAAAAGAAAAACGGACAAAAGAATACTCAAAAATACACCACATCTCAGTGTTGCTTTTGCTATCTCAAAAACCATTCTTGGTTCTATAACTAATATCCAGCCAGTAAATGATCGACTTATGACATTATACCTCAAGTGTACTAACAAAAACCATACATTAATCAATGCACACCTCCCAGTTAACGAAGAAAATAAATCTAATCCTGAAAAAGTAAATAAATCCTGGGATATCCTGGAAAAGACTATTAGACTGGTTAGACTAGACAACTAGGGAAAGAAGGAAAGTACAGAAAAATAGTCGGCAGTTTCCCCACTCATAAATGGACTAACCATAATGGCAGAAGATTGGTTCAACTATGTTCGCAATTTAATCTAAAAATAATGTCAACCTATTTTAAGAAGAAAATAACAAAACAAAAGACTTGGAAGTGCCCAAACACGTACATGGGTGAATTTTAAATTGACCATGTTGCCATTTCTTACCCCAATTATAAAGAGATTTCGAATGTTCAAGTCAGGAAAGGAGCTAACATAGACACGGATCACTACTTGACTAGAATCAAACTTAGCTTAAAACCCCGAAAACTTATTCAAAAGATATTACTAATACCATAGTTCGACCATACGAAAATAAAACCAACCCTAACAGAAGAGCTTGATAAACAAGCAGCACAGAACTGGCAAGAATTGAAACAAAAAATTATTAAAACAGCCTTAAAGTTAGTCTCTTTGCATAAACGTAGAAAACGTCCGTGGTGCGATGAAGGTTGCGAGCAAGCAGTATTAAACTGAAGTAAAACATTTAAATAGTGGAACAGTAAAAAACAGCAATAAACTATAACATCTTTTTGAATTTTTGAAAGTAAGAAAAGAAACATCGAAGCTAATTAGACAAACTAAAAGCAAATATGAAAACAATCAACTTAAGGAAATAGAAAAAGATTTCCAAAAAATAACACCAGAAATTTTTCTAAAACATTAAAAACTAAAACTTACAGGCTATCAACCCCGAAGTCTTTGCTTCCAAAAGAAAAACGGACAATTAGCTCTAAATAACCAAGACAATTGCAAAGAATTTGCAATTGCAGATTCCTTACCACCGAATAAAGATGAAATAATTAGTCAAATCAAGCGACTTAAAAATAACAAAGCTTCTGGTGAAGATGGAATCACTGCTGAACTTTTGAAATCCGCTGGTCCAAGTACAATCAATGAAATAACCAAAATTCTACAAGAAGTTTGACAAACCGAATGGATTCTGGAAGATTGGAAAGATGCTCGAATCCATCCACTACATAAGAAAGGAGATAGAACGGATGTATACAACTACAGAGGGATATCTCTTCTCCCAGTTTGTTACAAGAATCTATCTCAATGGCTACTAGACAGAGCACAGGGGTAGTTAGAACCTAAAATTGGCGAATATCAAGCAGGTTTTCGACCGGGCAGATACTGCCCTGAACAGATCCTGAATCTAAAGTTGATACTAAGACATCAAAAACTATACAATAAAAATATCGTCTGTACATTTGTGGATTTCAAAAAAGCATATGATTCTATTGACTGCGAACCTTTATTCCAAATCTTGAAAGAACAAGGACTAGATCTGAAAACGCTGGCATTTAATATTAAAGCTACACTAACTAACACAAGGTCAAAAGTTAAATTCATGGGTGACATCTCAGAGCCCTTCGAAATTAAAACTGGAGTGAGACAAGGGCATGGACACTCCCCACTCTTATTTAACTGTGTTCTAGAAAAAGTAATACAGAAGTGGCGTGAAGAAAAGTCGGCCCTGAATATTGACCAGCCCATTAAACTGGGGAGAACCAACATCAAAATTAATTGTCTGGCGTTTGCTGATGATCTAGCAAATTTGACTCAAGATATATTAACGGCACAAAACCAGACTGAAATCCGAAAAGAAACAGCAGAAAAGGTAGGACTGCAAATTTCCTTTGAAAAGACACAATACAAGACCTGCAACAGACTAAGAACACCATTTCTAAAAACAAAATATGGTAACATCAGAGGAGTCTCTCGATTCAAATATTTGGGTGAAAGAATCATGAAAAACGGGTTGGAAAAAGCGGCCAATAAGTGTAGATGTCAAAAAATGGAAACTGCATTGAGACTTACACAAAATATTTACAATAAAAATGCATATCTAAAAACACAAAACTGAGACATTACAACACAGTTATTAAGCCAGAATCTCTATGTTTCAGACACAAGGTTAACGTTTAGGAGGTTGGCCAGAGAGAAAAATGTAAGAATACTGGAACAACTTGGTCTGACGAAAGAAAAAAAGCTCATAGCGAACGAATGAAATCAGTATGGGTGCAAAGGAAGGCTAACAACAACAAACGCCTCTAACTGTACTTTGCGTGGTTCACCAGAGCCCATACGTGAATATCTATCTATCTATATATATATATATATATATATATATATATATATATATATATATATATATATATATATATATATATATATATATGTAGATGTCATAATCAAGTAAAAATATTTTTAACTGAGGTAATCGATACTTGATGGAAATTCATTTTAAATAAATAAACAATGATTAGTATCTAAAAATTTCCACTATATTTATATAGTGGAAATTCTTAGATATTAATCTTTGTTTATTTATTTAAAAATATTTTAATTAATTAACCAGTATTTTTCAAAGAAATCAATATATATATATATATATATATATATATATATATATATATATATATATATATATATATATATATATGTAGATGTCATAATCAAGTAAAAATATTTTTAACTGAGGTAATCGATACTTGATGGAAATTCATTTTAAATAAATAAACAATGATTAGTATCTAAAAATTTCCACTATATTTATATAGTGGAAATTCTTAGATATTAATCTTTGTTTATTTATTTAAAAATATTTTAATTAATTAACCAGTATTTTTCAAAGAAATCATTATCGAAACATTAGCCTTCTTTAACTTTTATTATCATCCAAATAATCCGTCTTAATATTAAATACTTCAAAAGCTAAACAGAACTATAGCCGTCTCTCATTTGAACAAATTATCTCTAACATTCCAAAATTATTCTGTAAGTGGACTGACTACCTGAATTAGATATCGACAATAAAGTTTAAATACCTAAACCGTTCGATAAATATGCGTCTATTCATCAAATATTCAGGCTGAGAGGAGAATCATCAGACGCAATATAGCAAAGATTTTCAAATATATGCAGACGCTGTCTCGTTCGCAGTCATACTGTCGACGTAAATGACGAAGATTGGGTCAGAACCAGAATTAAATTGCTTTAGGAGAACAAGGATGATTGGGGTTGGATAGAAAAGTGGAGACCATGATCTCATGATATAATTAATTAAAAAACGAAAATAAGTGTCGGGAAAAACGTGCGAATTTCTGTGGCGAGCTAAAATACAAATGAGAACATACTCTACAATCATCTTGAGATCAATATTATGTATTGTATGAATGTTCTGTCCAAAATATTTAGAACATAAAATATTGTAATAATTGCACTTACTCAATTCTGTTTTATTGTTTCAACAAAATAAATATTAATTCAAAAATAATAAACTCGCAGAAATTTACCGCTAAAGACCATATCACTTTTTTAAACTTCTTGATGTACGTTTCGCTAGCCATGTTAGCATCATCCGGAGATAACATGTTAGCATCATCCGGAGATCATTCGGACTAACACAAAATAGAGAAACGTGGAAACATCTGGAGGAAGCCTATATTAGACATCGGACAATTTATGGCTGATTGATTATGATAATGATGACTGCGATCGTCCATCATAGGATGATTCCTTAATGTGTTTTGTGATAGCAGCCGCCTTTCGAAAAGATCGAGATTTATGGTCCTTGACTATATTAATTAAACCAGTTTAATATTGTTAAAGTCCAGAAGAGTCATATACACTCCTTGAATATGAAATATAACAAATACTTCGTTCAAATACAATCATATATAGTATATTTCTCTTTCCGTATTTTATAATTAAGAACGTATACCTATAGTGATAAAAAGTCTAACTAAGGTAATAAAACCTAAAAGCTACTTTATTTAGACTATAACATACAAAAGAATATTTCTTGACGTCATATATATATATATATATATATATATATATATATATATATATATATATATATATATATATATATATATATATATATATATATATATATATGTATATACATTTAATTATTCATGAAAACGTTTTACCAGCAAATCCCTTCCAACAAAATCAAATAATTCCGGGCTAACTCTTCCTTTTCTAATGATAATTCGACCCAATTTAAAGGAAACAGACCGTCTCGAGTGGTTTTCCAGATTTTTGGATCCACATGTTTAAACTGAATTTTCACTTTTCCCTTTCCCATGCAAATTCGTTCCAATTTAGCTTAATTAAAACAAAACCGCTGCATTTTGAAACATCCCGAGGGGAAACGTCCTTTTCCTAACTGATGTTTCTGTTTTAAAAGTATTACGGCTTGAGTTTATCGTTGTGGATTTGCAGTTTTGTTCAAATTTTAATAGAAACTCTGACTTTACTGTTTTATCGTACATTAGCATTATTATCAGTAATGCATAGCTTTCGCAGGATCAAAAAGACAACAGGAGGGAAATATGTCTGGACATTTTGGAGCGGATTGAAAATTACCTTCATTTTCTGGAACGTGGCATGAATGATGACGAGTCTTGTATTTGGCAAAAAGTAGCCAGAACGAGCAAATCAAAGATCAAAAAAATGGTGATTTTCTTTATTGATAACCAGGGGTCCATCCATAAGGAATGTGTTCCTCCAGGCCAAATGTTAAACCAGCATTTTTACGGAGAGGTCTTTAAAAAATTTGGAAAAAGGATTATTCGTGTGAGTCTGGCAAGTAACATCAAGAACACCTGGATGCTGCATCATGACAATGCTCCTCGTCATATAGTGATTTCAATTAACGAGTTTTTAGTAAATAAAAATATCACTGTAACTCCGCAGCCCCCTTATTTACAAGACTTTACACTCTGTGGTTTTCCAAGTCAACTACTTTGAACTAGACAATGTAGAATTGTATTTTCAAATAAATAAAAACATTATAAAATATCAATCTCTACCTTATATCCACGCCTCTTATGTAAGTTTATCAAGTTGATTCAAAATAATCATTTGAATTTGGTGAAACGTTACAGTTGTTTCACGGCTTGCGTAAAGAACTGTGATGGAGCAACAAACTGGTTAGATTATGTTATAAACAAGTTTGTCGCCAGCTTAGACGACTCAAAAATGATGAAAATGAATTGAAAATGCTCCGGGAGATGAGCGAATTACATTCGTAATTCGGATCAAAATTCGGAAAGAATCTAAGTTGAATCTATAAAATGTTAGCAGAAATATTAGATGTACACATAAATCAGGCCGTAACTACAAGTAACCAATTCGGTAGGTTCAATGATGTACTGCCTAGTAAAAACAAGAATATACGAGGGTTGCTATTTATGTATCCGGAATAATAAATAAAAGCAAATGTTTATTATTGAAAATGGTTTTATTTTTTTTTATATATATATTCTCCGCGATGATCGATATACTTTTGTATATGTTTGAAGTTTGAAATCAATATTATATATTGTATGAACGTTTTGTCCAAAATATTTGGAACATAAAGTATTGTAATAATTGCACTTACTCAATTCTCTTTTATTGTTTCAACAAAATAAATATTAATCAAAAAATATTAAACTCGAAGAGATTTACCACTAAAGACCAAATCACTTTTTTATACTTCTCGATGTACGTTTTTCTAGCCATGTTAGCATCATCCGGAGATAACATATTAGCATCATCCGGAGATCATCCGGACTAATTTTTGTGCAATTTTCATAGCACTTTTTCCATTCCGATTAAGGTGTCTCCAAAAAATACATTTAGAATCCATCAACCTCTTCTTCTAGCATTGAAAATCGTTGACCACGTAGTTTATTCTTCACGGACGGGAACAGAACGAAATCATTGGATGCCAAATCAGTCACCCACTGTACGACGGACAATCCAACAATCCAAAATTTTGACCAGTCAAATATTGAGTTGTTTGATCCGATGTGTGAGAGCTCACGTTGTCATAGTGAAGGATGATCCTGCGTCGCTGGTTGTTTTTCCTTATTTCTTCAAAGACTTCTGGCAAACAAATGGTTGTGTACCATTCATAATTGACCTTTCTACGATTCTCTAGTAGCACTGTAGTCACATACCCATTGATCCCAAAAAACAGGCGACCGTTTGGTTCGAAGTGTTTCTTGCGCGAACAACTTTTGTTGGGTTTAGCTTATTTTGAAAGGCCTATACAGTCGACTGCTGTTTACTTTCGGTCTCATACGCATAGACCTGTGTAGATATTATACCCAGCTTTTGACGCACCATGATTGTATTATTTGAGCATTTCTTTGCACAAATCGACAAGACTCTTTTTGTGAGCGATTATTAAATTATGCGCAATCCAACGCGCACAAATCTTTTTCACGGCTAAATGTTCATGTAAAATCTTGGGTATGCTTGTCTTGCCCAGAGAGGCATCAATCTCATGGTATATCACATTATCATAGCCTTATCAGTTGTGACACAGTATCGACGTTTTCTATCACAACCACTTATTTTGGACTCCCTTCTTTAAATTTATCCGCGAGCGAACGACGGCCATGATTGAATTCACTAAACCAGTGATACACTGGTTTTAGATGGTGTTTCATCGCTAAAAGTGGAAATGTACACTGTTCAATATACTGTACTTGAGATAATCCACGTCGAAAGTCGTAATAAAGCGTCGCACGAAAATTCTCAGGAGTTAATTCCATTTTTTGACTGAGATGAAATTTTCAAATTCCAAAACAACTTTCAACAAATCGTTCTGAGTACGTATACAGTAAACAATGTCAAACTTTACGATGTATATGTCAGATGGCGTTTAGCAACAACATTGTTACCAATTCCTTATACATAAATAGCAACCCTTGTAACAACAAAGATGAAAGTAAGAGTGTTAAAAAAAGTATGATTCCAGTACTTATATGACCATCAAAAACGTGGGCGCTAACATAAAAAAGAATCCACAAACTTAGGGTGACTGACACAGCGAGAAATAGAACGAGCAATACTGAGTAATACGAGTAATACTACGAGAACGGGTAATATTGAGATGTTCTTAAGAGACAAGGAAACATGTTAATGAATGAATTAGAGAGCATATAAAATTGGAGGATATATAGGAAAAGGTTTCCAAACAAAATAGAGATGAGTAAGCCACATCGCACAAATTCCAGAAGAAAGAAGGACAAAAATCTGGAAACAAAGGAGTGGGAAAAAAGTGTAGATCACTCTATCTCTGTATCACTCATGCACAAGATCAATAGGATTGAAACGAAAAGTTAAAGGGGAGGTGTATGTCCAACATCCAACATTGGATGTTGGACATACGCCTGGATGAAAAAAAATAGTAACAGAGTCATCACATTCAGAACGTAACATTTCTTACCATAAAACAAATGTGCATAACGAATGAAACCTGAAGGTGTATCCGATAACAAGAGTCGATCTGGCTTTCAGAGATTGAGGCTATCTATTCCAGCTTCCTGAGACTAAAAGAATTCGGGGACATTTTAGTCTCTTCTAGAGATGGATCGTTATTTAACGATCTGTTATTTTATAACTGTTATTTCATATTAACGTTTAACAACTGTTATCGATGTGAAGAAATAGCAACTATAGTGCGTTTCAAGATATATCGTTGACCGATTGACTGCAATAAACTCTTAATAACCCCTGCCGTAACGAAACCCGGCAAAGTTACAAGAAAAGTAAACAGGGCCCGGCCTTATAAAATAACGTATAATATAAAGTATAAATATAACAATAACTAATTTTTGTTATTCCAAATGTGCTAAAAATGTGGCGTTCTTGGCAAAATAATGATCATTGTGCCTCCGGTAGTGCTAATTAAAAAAAAATTATCGCCCGAAATTGGTAAAAAAGTGTGTTTCTTTATTGAATATGGAATTTAATGTAAATGCAGCCGCAGCAGAAACGTCTTCATTAACGAAAACTCCATTGTCTACAGTTACAGATATTGTGACGAAGCCGATTAAAGCCAAAAAAATTCGTAATGATGCTGATAAAAGCAAATGTGTTGACGAAAGCGACAAAGACTTAATTCCAAGCAAAATTTATGATATGTATGAAGAACACACTGTGTCTACGTTGTATTCATTGCAACAACAACTAAGGAAAGTGGAAACCAAGATTATTTGCCGCAGAACTAGCCTCAGGAGAATATTATCTGAAATATGTTTTGCATATCGCATCATTAATAAAAAACAAACACTAATGGAATCACAATGATTGCAACGATGGCGATTTGACTACTTAAACTATATAAAAAAAAAACAGATTACAAAATCGTCATATTATCTACCTTGATGAAACATGGTTCGATACACATGACACGCCAGCAAAAGGATGGGTAGGTACATCAAGAAAATGCCAAACCAAAGCCCCTGCGAACAAGGGAAAAAGAATTACTTTACATGCTGGTTCCGAGACTGGATGAGTTCCAAATTGTTTCCGGTTATCCTCCAAAAATATTAAACATTCATCTGTGGACTACCATGACGACACCACAGCAGAACTTTTTGAAGATTGATTTTTAAATAGCCTTTTGCCCAATGAACCTAAAGAAAGCGCTTTTAAGAAACCAGGAATATTTACCGAGATTTATTGGGGCAATTAACATTTTAACGAAGGGCAACGAACTATCTTGAAACGGACTGTATCCTGTTAATATCATAGGAAATTTCGTAGTCGCTGTCGCCGCGTCCCCGCTTCTAAACAAAATAACAAAATAACAGGTAGACAGACAGACGCGGTGTCAGCGGTCGACATTAGGCAACGTTATTGATAAACTTGAACGAGTCGCTGTTTCGAGAATAACACAAGGAATAAGTGTAGTTTTATATTGTTAATAAATACTTTGTTTCAATAAAACGTTTTAAAAAATAAGTTATTTACCTATTTGGTTATTGGCATGTACAAATTTAAACTTGCCAACTGCCACTTTTATTTTAACTTTGCCACTGCCAACCTGTAAACTATAAAATGACTAGACAACATTAGATACGAGCAACTACGCAAATGTCTGCACATTTCACATTTATACTCTAATCACATTTTAATGATCGACTTGTATGTTATTATAGTTACTCTTAGTAATATGCACTAGATTATTTAAAAGTATTCAAAGGCAAACTAAAAGTATATATATATATATATATATATATATATATATATATATATATATATATATATATATATATATATATATATATATATATAAGAAATATAAGAAATAATAATATAAGAAATAGGAATATTAAAAAATCTCAATAAAATTTCATTTTTGTTATATGTTTTCACTGTCCAGATTATCAGAATCTTGCATTTAAAACACAATTATTACTAAAATCAAATGGTTATATCTATTATCTAACGATTTCTGTATTGTGGTTTTAGACCTACTGCTTTTTTATATAACAAATCTGTTCTGAGCGCATATTGTACGATTGTATTTTGTATTATTCATTTGATTTAACAATTTATAGAAACGACCTAAATCTGTTATTTTAGTAATTATTGTTATATGACATATAGCGCGTAAATATAGTTGTAAAATGTATGTTGTAACAAATGTAAGCGAAATGTGACAATATTTTTAAAAGGACTGTAATTGTTATTTTTATTTATTATTATTAGTAATATTATTTTAAAATAACAGTAACAGCTCCAATTGTTACTTAAAAATAACAATTTTGCCCATCTCTAGTCTCTTCCCTTTAGGGACATTTTTAGGCTACAAATCCTTTTAGTCTCAATTCCTGGACAATTTTCGATTTGAATTTTGCTATATTGCACCTCAGCGCTAGCTCGCGTATGTGTTGTTAGAGTGTATCAAAAGTATGTGCGTTTTTTTTTGTTTATAAATAAAGAATTATGCTTTACTCATCGGAGATTTAATCAGATTTCAAATATTTGATCCGAAAAATAAACATTCCTTCTTCGGTATTAAAGTGAGTCCACTGCAAAATATCGAGTCCACGCACACTGAATCACCTAGTTCAGACTAGGTGGACAAAAGTCAATTCAAAGAATCGATTAATTACTTTAGAATAAAATTACAGTTTTATAAGATTTTCACTGAATTATATTATTATGACATGTTTCGCCAACACAGTGGCTTCTTCACACAGAATAATTTTAATAAGGAACTTAACATTATTAAACAAATAGCAGTTAATAATAAATATAAACCTGAACTAATAGATAATATTTTAAACAAAAAGTTATACAAAAAAGCGGAAATTTATCCAGTAAATGTAACTAAACCTTCATTTATACTTTATTAAATTATATAAGAAAATCTTCGAATGAAATAGCAAAATTTCTGAATAGACATGATTACGCAGTAGCATTTAAAACAAGCAATAGCTTGAGCAAACATATCAAAAATAACAAAGATAAAATCCCAAGTGAAAATAAGTCAGGAGTCTATATGTTAACTTGTTCTGATTGTCCAAAAGCTTATGTTGGTCAGACTGGCAGAATATTCAAAAAACGAATATCAGAACAAAAACAATCATATATATATATATATATATATATATATATATATATATATATATATATATATATATATATATATATATATATGATTATATGATTGTATATATATATATATATATATATATATATATATATATATATATATATATATATATATATATATATATATATATATATGTATATATATATATATATATATATATATATATATATATATATATATATATATATATGTATAAATTAAATGTCCAAAATTTGAACACCAAATATGGCAAAATAAATAGAGTCACTCACTTAAAATACCTGGGCGAGATTCTCGAACCCACAGGAGGAGAGAAAATAGCACAGAAGACTCGTTTGCAGAAGATGAAGAGGGCATACGGCAAGACACACAATATCTACAATAAGAAATGCCTATCCACACACGCAAAAATAAGACACCACAACACAGTAATCAAGCCAGAGCTACTATACACAAGCGAGACACACTCCATACAAAAAGCGGCATAGAAAACATACTAAAAGAAGAACGCAAAATTATGAGCAAAATTCTCGGCCCAAAACTGGCAGAGCAAGGCTACAGACATCATTCTAGAAAGACCACAGAGAGAATGTCCAACGTAGCGGCGGACATAAGAAAAAGAAGTTCTATGGACATATCAGTAGACTCCCACCGACAAGACTCACCAACAGAATTCTTACGTACATACATGGAGTCAAGTCAACAGTACCATGGATCGCACAAGTCAGAGCTGATCTGAGAAATGCACAAATGGGTCCGACAGAGATTGAGGATAGAAGAACGTACATACACAAAATACATATGTGGAACGTTGCATCAGAGAGCGAAGTTTCGAGGAGATCGAGAACAAAGTGGACGGAGGAGAGAAAGAGAATCCACGGAGAAAGGATGAGAGAGGTGTGGAGGATCAGAAAGAACACTCGAAAATGAGTCAGGATGCTTTGCGTGATCCGACATGGTCTATACGCACCTAATAATAATAATAATATATATAAAAGAACTGATTCGGCTTATTCGGAACACCTGCTAAGTAATGACAATAAATTCGATGATAATTTTAGAATATTACATATAGAAAATAAAAATAAAAAACTGTGGTTGTTGTCGAAACATACATACCTTTGTTAAACTTGTAATTTAACACCTTTTTCCATCTGTATAATAGTGTGGGCTATGATCGAGCCAGACGCAATAAAAATAAATTACAGGTAGTTTCAGTGTCATAAGACAATAAAATACTTTTAAGGAATATTGTAATCGTAATTAGATAGAAGTAATTTAGTTTATACTCAACATCTGAAGAAGCCACTGTGTTGGCGAAACATGTCATAATAATATAATTCAGTGAAAATCGTATAAAATTGTAGTTTTACTTTAAAGTAATTTATAATGAATTTTCATCAAGCAAAAGGTGAAACAGTCAATTAGTCGATTAATTGATGATGCCATGATAATAACAACCACTCATAGATGACAATTCGAGGTAATAATTATGGCAAACATTCCAGAGCGATGAGTCATAAGCGGTTGAAGTGAAGTGATAAGGTAATTCCATTTATGTAAACAATTTAAACAAATAAAATTTCATGCACTATTTTTCAATGCTTTCAATAACATCTAACAAGATCTGAAATGAAAAATATTACTGTTGCTGTATTAATATTACTGTGACTGTAGAAGGTAACTTGTGAGCCTTGTGGAAGGTAACTTGTGTGGTTTGTTGTGGCTTTTTTTATTTCATTTAAAATTGGATTTAAATGAGGAACAATATGTGTTCTGAAAAAAATACGTAAATAAGTAATAAAATATTCTGTAATAAAATAAGTTCTGAAAAAACTACGTAAATATTATATTTTTTTTCGTTTTAATTTTTGAACATACACTTTTTTTTTTATCCACATGTATCCAGGCTAATTTTTCAATATTATATAGTGACAATCTTAAGCTGTAAAATGATACATAATTGAATACCACATCAATCCCCGATCTTTCTTAATTAATTCACCGATTTTTTTCAGATCGTGTGTGCTCTCTTTCAAAAATAGAGTTATTTGAAGGATGGCGGAAACATAAGAAAGAAGAACGAAATTCTCATCTAATGGATTTTATTATGCAAAAATTTAGTATTACAGATGTGGCTCCTGATTCACAGAGGTATTTACAGTTAAAAAATTGAAGTTTTTCGTCTCTGAAAATTCTCTGAAAATGGACTGCAGCCAATATGATGATGGATCGTTTTTTAAATAAAAATTAATGTTGGTTAGAGGGCGCAGATATAGAATTTCACATAAGTATGCATCAGCCCTGTGCTTCCTCATCTTCTGAAGAACCGACTCTCTGCAGAAGATCAAAGGTCAGCCCAAAAAGAACTTGAAGACTCGACTTTCAAAACCAAAGAACGTAGGGTTGAAGATTTAGTAATTAGAAAAAGTTAGGAATCTTCAGAAAAAAAGGAAATCTGGTGATGTTATTTGTGGTGGCAGGCAGTTAAACAGTGACGAGTCATTAGCTTATTACGTAAACTCTAACTGCATTAGTCACACTTATAAACATACGCGAAAGTGGTTATTGAAGGCGGGACATTATGTGTTTCCATCTTATCATAGTCTATATAAGTCCAAAAAGTGTTACACTTCTGATGACCATATTTCTGTGACAGAAACGCGCGCCGAAATTAAATTTCAAGCCATACTGGATAAAAATACTGAGCGTTTAATTAAAGCGCAAACTGAAATTTAAAAAAATGTACCGTCTAATTCGTCATTCACATTAATTAACAAATGGAGATGTGACAGGAGCTCTGGTCACAGCACTTAAAAACAGATATTTGAGAACTCCAATGCTACTTACCGAGTTTCTGTTTGTATTGGCAAAATCCGCGACCATCATCTACACTCTACTGCAGACTAATTAAGTTTATTATTTCAAAGAAAACGAATCAATTTACTTTAATAGAAACTAACAAAGTTTTTTGAGAAGTATCTCAACTTCTTCCAACCTCTTGTAGTGTTGGCGAATCTCAAATTACTGTAAAACACGACTTTTACTCACAATGACACACAGAAAAGTATGCAATGCTTTGACTGACACACATTCTCCACAAAAATGTTACATCTGTAGTGCTACTTCCAAAATGATGAAGAACATTACGGTTTCGGTTTGTCTACTTTGCATGTGTGGATTCGTTCCTTTGAGTGCTTGTTACACATTAGTTCTCGTTCGGAAGAAATCAAACAAAAGGTTAAAAACCAGCTTTTTCTAGATAAACCAAAACCTGGTTATAGGAACACAAATGATGGGACCCCAGTTTGCAGGTTCTTTATGAACCCAGAACTGAGTGAAGAGATTACAGGATTGGATGTTAATCTAATTAAAAAGTTTAGTATGTTATTAAGAACGATATATTCCGGCTATAACAAATTCGGCTAAATATGCTTTTGATAACGTCCGATCCTGTAATCAATTAACTCAGAGAATTGCCTAGAAAGAGAACCGAGAAATTTCCGGTGAAAGTTCTGAATTTAATTGTCCCGCCTTCAATACCAACACATCAGGTAGCAAGTGATGTTTATCCATGTGAAGATGAAGATTACTTAGTACTTGATTCGTCTGATTGTGAGATTAATGATAGGTGATGTGATGATTATCATTAGTCTTCAGTATAATTTGCTAATTTAATGTTGTGTTGTTTATTTCTATAATCTAAATTATAAGTAGTGTGAGTAAATGTAATTATACAATGTATGCTGTGTTAAATTATGTACATAATTTTCTTATTATAACAATTCTGATTTTTTTTAAATACATTTTGTATTTCTCACTTAAGTTTCTTAATATAAATATTTCCCAAGCTTCTAAGTTATCAAAAAATGTTTAATTATTCAATAAAACAACAAAATATTATTCATCATAACAATCAAATCGTAGAATAAAATGTTTTTGTCCCCCTAGCTTGTACTAGGTGATTCACTTTGCGACGGTTTTAACAAAAACGTTAAAATAAGTGAAATAAGTCTTATTATGCTAACTTGAAGCCTTTTTAAAAAGGCTTCAAATTAGCCTAATAAGGCTAATAAGACTTAATAAGGCTTTTTAAAAAGGCTTCAAATGATCAGCGACTGACGCCGTTCGTAAAATTTACGAAGCAGAGGTGGAATGGAGCTAAAGTATCAATCCGCATCGCTCAAATTTGGTTCAAAAAGTTTAGGGGAAAGACATGAATCGTGAAAACAAGGGAAGATCAGATCGTCCACGGTATGTTACTGCCGAGGTTTTAAAAGCACCTGTGGCTGCAGATCCTAAAACAAGCACTAAGAAACTTTCAAAGGAATTACTAGTATCCCCCACTACCGTTAACCGCCATTTGGAAAAGTGTGAAAGAGCTGTAGAAGCATCATGAACTGTGAACTGTCGCCGCTGTCAAAAAGGCAAATAATTTTCTTACACCCTAGTAAAAGCACATAACCTCAAAATGCAGTTATCAATTGCTGTTAAAATCGAGTTACTCGCATTAATCGAGTTGCTGACAAAATCGAGTGTTAAATATTACCAAAGAGGGAATCCTCCCTAAAGATATGCAAAAGGATTATTTTGTAATTTTCACACATGGTGCATATGCTGAGTTCCAGCAGAATGATTATCAAAAGCATTTTCGTAAAAGCAATCACATTTTTCTCAGAATCTGACTTCACCTATTCAAAACAAACTTCCCTTTAGAAAAGTAAAATTACAATTTGAAGATCTTTTTTTTTTGTTTATTATTAATCTACGACATATAATTAAATGCAATTTTAATAAACGTCTGCAGTCAAAATAGATATCGAAAAATGTACAAGTGCTGTTTTTAACACGGTTTTTATAACAAAAAAATAACATAGCAGAATTTCCAATTATTTCCTTGAACTGAATTTTTTAAAAGAGTAAAAATACGTAACGCAGAAAATAATATTCAGAAGGGTCTATTTTATTTATTACTACTTAAAAGAATTTATTTATTAGGGACTAATTCAGATAGGTAAAGGAAAAAAATATTCACCAGGCAATATAAAAACTTAATTTAAAAAAAAAACTAGTGATTTAATGCCAGGACGAAATTATTAATTTTTAATTACACTTGAAATAGAAATCTGTGCATACGCAGAAATATACGCAATTGTAATAATAAAAAAAATAAGTTTGTGTACATATGTCAGAAAGTTGTGAAAACTGGTCACTACAACTTAACTTCACCGTGTTTGGTAAGCACATTTATGATCAATTTATATAAAATGAATTACTTTATAATCAATAAATAAGTATTTGTCAAAATAATAAAATATCAAAGATTAATTATCAACAATTTTTGTTACTAATATCATGTTAATAATTAAAATAATACTCTGGTCAATAATTGGTGTCGTAAATTATCCAATGTACCACAAAAATGTAAGTTGCTCATTATTTAGAACATATGCTAAATTCAGCGGTGGTTCGTGGGGGAAAAAATAGATAGGGCACGGATAACCAAATTTTGGAATGGAGATAGGAAAATGCGTCGCAACCAAAAAATTTACAATTCTTACTATCATACACACTTTGCTATGCAGAAATACGAGTGTAACTGTCAGGCATCAAATTTTCATTTAATTTTTTTATTTTTTGGTGGGGCACACCCCCACGTGACCTTATGGACCAACTGCCATTGTGTTAAATCCAAAGCACCATTAAATGACCGGAATATTAATGCAGTTCGGAACGAGACTCTGAGGTGATCGGACGTGTTTGTCTGGTCACCATGGGGACAGATAGCAGTGTCCGTTGGTAGTCTCGGTCGCCGACGTACAGATCTGGCCAAGGGAGCGGACAACCCCGAAGTGTCGTCTCCGCCAGTCGGCACTTCAAACCTAACCCAGAGAATAAGTCTTAGCCCCGAAGTTGGTGAAGAACGAAGCACCGGGACCGGCAGCAACACCAAATCCTTCTTGCCCGGACTCGCTAACATGGAATAAACAGTGTAATACTGTAAGCAGAGGATGGACTCTGTGATGGTCGGATGCGTTGCGAGCGCGCTGGTCATCGTGGGGGCAGACGTCCATGGCTGTTGACCGTTCCAGCAGCGGGAGTCCGAACTGGATTAGGGAGCGGGCACCCCCCGAGGTTCGTCACGCAGGACGCGTGGCGACCTCAAACCTAACCAAGAGAATAAGCCTTAGCCCCGAAGACGGTGAAGATGAAACGCACTGGGACCGACAACAACATCCAGTCCGTCCATTCTGTGCTATCAACAACATCGAAATAAAACCACTAACACCGGTATAACGTCAAGAAAACAAAAAAGAGAACATCAAGAAAACAAAAAAGAGAATAACAAAACAAAATAGAACAGAATAACAACAAGAAAACAAAAAAGAGAACATCAAGAAAACAAAAAAGAGAATAATAAAACAAAACAGAACAGAATAACATCAAGAAAACAAAAAAGAATAGGCCAAAACACCACAGCCACGAAGAAGAACCGAACAGTACATCAGTTCATTCAAAAATCCAGCGACAACGACCAACGTACCAACCAATCGATCTACGAATAAACTTCCACTGGACTCGACCCTCGCGGGTCGTTTCCGGAGCAGTAATCACCATCACTTCGGTCGATTAATCTCGACCAGTGCCGTAAGGTATTAACCGCGCCAAAAGGACGGCGCATAAAACCCAGATTGCGACTGACGCGAAACAGCCGTAATCGATAACAAGAGAACAAAAGTAAGGGCCTCAGGGTCAACTTGACACACAGGACAAGAAGAAGAAGAAGAATATTAATGCGATGACAAGTTAACCTCAAAGTTTAGGATAAAGTAAAAAAAATGTGTTTAGTTTTAAAAAGTAACTAAATAATTAACGTATTATTAAAATATAAAAATGTTATTGCAGGTAAATTAAATTAATCTGTATTAAACATTAAAATGACAACGAAACCAGCAGTTAAGAAAAAGAAGCCTGTTTCAAGGTATCATAGGTATCAATATACACAAGATGATTTAGAAAATGCTTTCAATAGCGTTAGAAATTCAGAATTGAGTATTAATAAAGCTATTCAATACTTCAATATACGAAAAAGCACTTGATTAGTAAATTAAATCAAAATCAACCTACGCAATGTAAGCTGGGCCGTTCAACGATTCTCACAACTGAAGAGGAAGTGAAAATCAAAAGCTGGATTCTCAATAAAGCTAAATTGGGTTTTCCTATGTGCCGTGATGATGTTAAAGACGCTGTACAAAAAGTTTTAAAAGAAACTAAACGCGAAAATCCTTTTTCTGATGATCGTCCTTCACTTAAATGAACGGAACTATTTTTGAATAGATATCCAGAAATAAGCCTAATACGACTGACTAAAAAATAGAAGTTCATTTACAAAAAAAACGATACCAAAGATTGATAATTAATTCTCATAATGATTAATATGAGTGATTTTTAGGATTTATTGAAATACCTAGTATTTAAAAGATTAGATCCTACTGTTATTAAATGTTGTCACTCGTTATAAAGTACTATTTGTTTAATCAGATTAATATAAAATTTCATAAAGATTAATTTAATAACTACAAAACTTATATAGATTTAAAGATTAAAAAAAAGTACTATTATAGATTAAAAATAAAAGTTATTTATAAGCTTTATAAGCATAAACTACTAGTCTGTATTTGGAACATAGGCGGTCAGTATTTAGTGTATAATGGTCAATATTCGGAGCAATCGGCTGAAACATTAATTATTACAATTTCATGTTTATTATTATATATTTTATAAACAAAGGCATTATAATTTGTAACTTAAAACTATGAAAAAGAGCATAACACTTGTTGTAGCTCATAAATTCTTCTAATAAATTTACAAATCATGCATTTCTGTTCATTTTATCTAAACTGGTCAATATTTGGAGCCTTTACCCTATGCCTATATTGATTAGTAGTAAAAACTGCATCAAAATATGGGAGCACTCATATTGTAACAATAGAAAATCAAATATTGTAACAAGTAGATAATAATCAATATCAATTTTTCTATTGGAGCCTTCGGTGTTGGTCGGTGTTTGGAGTTTAACACTAAATTCGAAGAGATTTACTATTAAAGACCAAAGCATTTTATTTAATTTCTCGACGAGCATTTCGTCAATCATAAAGAAATGATTTAATTAATTTATTATTACAACTATAATTATTATTAAAATAATTTATTAATTCAAGAAAATAAAATATCGAGTCAAGACATAGGCACCTTTTTAAATTTTTCTATTTTTGTTTTACTATTTTTATAAAAATCAAAGATTTTACCTACCGAAATGTCAATGTAATTTGGCCATACACCTTCCTGTTATCGATAAATTCTGGATCAATCAACAATACTCCAGATAGTCGATCTATTCGACCATGTGTAACCACCAAATCACGAGTTGCCAGATACATCGTGAGCTTGTTATTTGGGGATGATTTTTTGAACACCCTGTAATAAATAACTCATATTAATACCACATAAATAGCATTCAACTTTCAAATTGCCAAAAATGTATGCAGAAATCTGTTAGCAAACTAATTAAATTACAAACAGCAATTGACTTGTTAATATGTCTATGCTAATATAATCCGCTAAAATTTAAATTATCAAATACCATTTAATATTCACATAATTTACATAAATTTTCGAGTTATATTTGTCTAAACGATCTAATAGTATTCATTTATCAACTCTTCTATTGAGACCTTCGGTGTAAAACACTAAACTTGAAGAGATTTTACCACTAAACAACACCAAACCACTTTTTTAAACTTCCCGACGTACGTTTTGCTAACCATGTTAGCATCATCCCGAGATAATGTTTCAAGATGGAATCATCTTCTCATTATGCTAACATGGTTATCGAAACGTGCGTGGATCAGGATGTTTAAAAAAGTGATTTGGTGTTTAGTGCTAAATCTCTCCGAGTTTAGTATGCATTAAGTTTATTATTGACATCACAGTACAAAAAGTGTAAAGTGCATATGCCGTCTTATCACTGTTTCATTTACAACTATGTCTGTTTCGCTAATAACTATTTTCATTGTCTTTATTAAACTTATACATTGAACTCGAAGAAATTTACCAATAAACACCAAATCACTTTAGTTATACATTGGTTCAGTATTTCTCTTTAGGTATTTTAGATTTTTACTTATGTTAATTTTAGTAGTTAAACGTTTTTGGAACGTATTGGTAAGCGAATATTAGTAAATATTACTATATTTTAACGTTTTTTGTTATTATTTTCATTTAAAATTCAATATTATATTTTTACACTCACGTACTAGAAATATAATGAACATATAATGTGTACTTCTTAAAAAATGGTTAATCAGGTTAAAAGCATTTTTATGTAGTGTACTAATTAACATCAGACATCAATATATCTCTAAAATATTTTGTTTTTTCCTGCATTTGTTTTTCCAGACATCTGGAATATAACACGATAAAAAGATCAATATTTCTGATGATATACCAATGAACAACTAACAGCCATTATTCCTCTTTTTTCTATATTTTGCGTCTTCTTCAAATCGTCCACTTAACAATCGACCAAAAAAGAAATCATCCAGTGATGAAACAGGCGTCCTTAACAATCGTAATAAAATTTTTGAATACTCCCACAATAAAATCTGAATTTCCTATTGACCACAGAAAGATAAATCTGAAGCTATTTCAATTTAAATTATCAGCTATTTTCTACACCAAAGCGCCTGATTCAGCAATTCGCTGAAAATCGTTACGTTAACCTAATCCAAGTTCTCCAAGTTATACTTACTTCATATGTCTTCATTTTTCATCAGCTTTATAGAGTTTAAATGTTCTATTTATTTAAGTGTTATAATTTCTTTGGATTTTTAGTATATGTTTATACTAGGACTAAAATATATAATATTTGACATAACATTTATTTCATCTTATATTTGCCATTTTAATAAGCATTTTAATAAATTGATTTAATTTTTTTCATATATATATATATATATATATATATATATATATATATATATATATATATATATATATATATATATATATCCTGCGGTAAACGCTCGCAGAGGTCAAAGTGTGCGAAACCGTTCGTGTCCTGTCTAACCTCGGATAAGTACCAGGTATGATACCAGTATAAGTACCAGAAATTCAGAAATTGTTCAATCTTAAAAGACTTAATATATATATATATATATATATATATATATATATATATATATATATATATATATATATATATATATATACATATATACATATATACATGCTATATAATCGATGAAAAATGGCAAGGCTCCAGAAAAGGACAGTGTAACTGTAGAAATGTGAAAAGCTGGTGGTCGGACGTTACATAAAACAATGGCAAAATTATACTCAAAATGCCTCAAAGAACAAAAAGGACCTTACTTATGGAAAAATGCAGAAGTGATCCTTCTACATAAAAAGAGAGCACAGGAACATTTAAAGAACTACCTTCCAATAAGCCTCCTATGAGTAATGTACAAAGTTTTCACTAAGATAATTTCTAAAAGAATATTAAAGAAACTGAATGACGCACAACCAAGAGAACAAGCAGGATTCAGAAGTGGATTCAGTACAATGGATCAGATCTAGGTTGTACAGCAGGCCATAGAAAGGCACAACGAATATACCATGCCACTGTGCTTGGTTTTTATCGACTACGAAAAAACATTCGACTCCATCTCAAAGCATGCATTAACGGATGCACTGTTTAGCCAAGGAGTAGATAAAGCATATGTAAACCTATTAGGATCGATATATGATGGAGCTACCGCCACAATTCACCTTGATGATCTTGAAGTGGGAATTAATATAGAACGAAGTATACGCCATGGTGAAGCAATATCGCCTATACTTTTCTCGGCTGGCCTTGAAGAAGTATTCCGTAAACTGGATTGGGAACCGGATGGTGTAAAGATCAATGGTGCAAACTTAAACCTTCTTAGATTTGCAGATCATATCGTTCTCCATTCACAAGGCCCAGAGGAGCTGCAAAAACGTATACAAGAACTGCAAAAAGCTGGCGAACGATTTGGCTTGAAAATAAACCTGAGAAAGAGTCAGGTTATGTTCAATAACTTCGCTCAGGACAGAAGAATTTCAATTTAGGAAGTGATTTGGAGATTGTGGGCAGCTTTATATATCTTGGGCAGAGGATTTCAATGGAGGGAAATACCGCCCGGAAGGTGGAATGACGTGTTAAATGTGGCTGGCAGGCATTTGGCAGGCTCAACATTGTGTTTAAAAGCAGACTCCCACTTTGCCTGAAAAGAAAAGTATTCGATCAGTTCGTTCTACCCGTTATGACATACAGTCAGGAAGTGAAACTTAGACACTCACATCGCAATCAATCAAAAACTTCTGTTAGCATAGAGGGGAATGGAAAGATGTATGCTTGGCATTACAAGACGAAACAGAAAGTCATGCGCATGGATCAGGGAACAAACGAAAGTCTGTGACATCATTGGAAAAGTAAAGCAATTGAAATGGAGATGGACAGGCCATATAGCGAGGCGATGGAATGACAGATGGATCAAGGCAATCCTGGAGTGGATACCGCTTGATGGCAAACGTCCCCGAAGAAGACCGAAAGCATAATGGATTAATGACATCGTTAAGTAAATATATATATATATATATATATATATATATATATATATATATATATATATATATATATATATATATATATATATATATATATATATATATATATATAAATATATATATATAAATACACGTGCGCACAAATGAAAAATCCAAAACAATAACGCCTTCGAGAAAATTGACGATATATATTCGTAGCAGAGAAAATAGACTAAACGAATAATGTTACGACTATCAGATAAAATTGAATGCACAAAAAAAGTATTAACAGTAAACGATTATGGAGGGAGAAAAGATCGGAATAGGGGAAAAAATAAAAGAGGAACCAGAATGTTGTTATTTAGAAAGAAAAGTTATTTCAAATAGTAAAACAGAAAAGGACGTACAGATAATAAATAGGGCAAACTCAAAATGTATCTCTTCGCAAAATAAGGATACGTTAAACGTAAGCAATAAAATTAAATTATGGAAAAATTTTAGGTGTTTATAAGTTATAGTTATATAAATACTGCATATTTTCATAGTTATATAATTCCATATAATGTACACAATTTTGTTACCAGACAAAATTTTAAAAAAAGTATTGAGAGGTAAAAGTGGAAAGATTTAGAACCTCTATGTACCTTAACCTCACTTTTTTCAAAGACTTAGCCAAGCAGTCATTAGAGAGCTCACAAATTCTCAGAGCTCACAATTTTAATTACCAAACACTTTTTATCTAGTCCAACTCTATGAATGTATTTCTAATATATTTGGCTTGAAAACAAGAATAGCATGAATTTCATTGTAGATCAGACAACAAAATTCCTTAAAAAGAGCAATTTTCTTAAAATAAAAGTAATTAAGTAGTAAAAATTACTGATGGCAATAGAAACAGAACAGATAAATTAGTCCGAAGAGGTTAATAAAAGGGAAGAGCAAAGCCAAACCGATATCTTAGAAGTTGCTTTTGATTCCCAATTAATACAAGTATTGGCTAAAGATTTGAGAGAAGCTGGAGTATACCATCAACAAATTAAATATAAAAGTCGTTTATAAAAGAATCTGTAAATATGCTGCGTAGTATATATACTGGAAAACAAAATAAATTTACCAATATGAAAAACAGATAGTTTCTTAAATTACTTTTAGGATTTTACTTTTATTTTAAATTAACTCTTAGACTTGCTCGCCTAACCGATAAGTCCCAAAAAGGTCGAAAGGTGCCATATTGGGATTACAACTACCACAAGGCTAGTAGATTCTTTGGATGAGATACCCAGTTGTACCACAGACAATTGAGTTGGTAATGCCAAACGTAAAATCGCAGAAATGTCGCCAAAATGCCAGCGTCAAAAAGACTGTTTGGTATGCTTGGAGCTTGTTTCGAACTCTCTTTGTCATCCTCAGTCAGGGCAACACCCCGAGACATGTTAGAAATTTTCTTCTGAAAAGCAAATCTACTGAAAAGTTTTTCGATCCATAAACATCAAAGTTCGATGGGTGGTTACAATATTAATACAACCTTTGGCTTTGGCAAATTTGGTCAGTTTTTTAAACTTATTACTTTGCCACATTTTTTGAAATCGCATACAGGGACGTAAAAATAAAGAAGCAAAAAATGTATCAGTTTTTGTGATCAAAATATGCTTTAAAATGAATACATTTTCAGTCCAATTCAAATATAAAGGGTGTTACAACAAGAGCCCCAAATTTGAATTGCGCGGCATTTTTCCTGTCATGATTCGATAGGTCAAAAATTGTGACAGGTCGATAAGAGGCAGATAGGAGTTAATAAGCATGGAGCGCTATATGAGGTAGCAACGAGTCCTTATTGTTAAACATTATTACCAAAATGGTGAAAGTTTGGTTAGAAATAGTAGAAATAATGTTCCAAATTTTTCAATTGTGAAAAGAATAATCAAAAAATTCGAAAGTAAAGGTTCTGTTATTCCTCGATTCGTCATCGTACACAAAAATTGGACATTTCAACAGCCGCTCTTCACCGTACTGTTATTAAAAATTTGCCTCTCCATGCTTACAAAGTTGAACTGACTCACCAACTTCTGCCAACAGACCATGCACAGTGAAGAGAGATCATCAGTTGGATCATTGGACAGCAAGAAGTGAATCCACGAATGATTCATGAAAAACAAATGCATCTCTAAAATGTCACTGTTTAGTGTGCATTGTGATCTGGAGGAATTATTGGACCATTTTTCTTTGAAAACCAGAGAGGTAATGCTTTATCATGGCGAACGTTATCGTGACATGATAACATAGTTCTTTGTCTCTCAATTGGAACATATTGCTCTTAAAGGCATGTGGTTTCAGCACTACAGTGACACTTGCCATACGGCCCGGGAAACATTGACGGGTTTTCACGAGTCTCATTGGTCTTGTCATCTCCCGTTTTGGTGACTACAATTGGCCGCCACAATATTACGATTTAACACCTGGATATTTTGGTGGGGTTTTCTGAAGCCTCAGATTTACGCCAACAAGCCCACAACTACCCAATCACCGAAGGCCTAAATTGAACACTGTATGAACGAAATACCGCCACATTTATGCAAAACCTTTATTAAAAATTTCGCCAAAAGAGTATCCGTGTGCCACTAAAGATGTGGCGGCCATTTACTGGATTTACTGGATTATTCGATGCATAATTTCCAAATGTCTATACTATAAATCAATAAATATTTCAATACTTTGCTACAGAAAACTATGTTTTATTTCAAATTCACATATAGCTCTTTTATTGTAACTCCCTTTATATACTGCTTTACAAATTATGTCATTTTGTTAAATTCTTTGGTAATCACATTACCAACTGCACATTCTAAAAAGCATAAAATCAGTGGCTGCTTCAAATCATAAACCGGACCAAATACTGACTAACAAAAACAAAAAAACATTTAACAAAATTAATAATTAATAAACTTAATTTATCACAAAAAAACTAGAAAATGATGAACAATTGATTGTATATTTTAGAATCTTCTCGTATACATTGATATTACTTTCCACGAATCCAAATGCAGCCACTCTACATCTGAAATAACTTTTTGCCGTAATAACACATTTTGCAGTAATAACAATCGTTCGTGAAGTTTTTATAAATAAAAGAATAAAAAATGTTTAAGATGACATATCAATGAAACTAAAACATCACTCCTATTATCATTTCATTTGCACCATCTTCAAACCATCAACTTAAATTTAGAAAAAAAAAATCTTCCATGGGGAGAACGACGTCTTTGACAATGGCAATGGAATTATCGGAAACTCCGGCAATTAGATCTGTACAATGAAAGGCGAATTTCCTGATGACTGCAGAAAGATTGATCTGAAGCGGCAAATTATTCCGACCCAATTATCAACCATTTTCTGGACCGAAGGATATTTACAAAGCATTCGTTAATATTACTAGAATAAAAAGGAATTTCCAATTTAATTTTAATAAATAGCATTCAATTTAGAATTAATAGGTCTTTGAATTATTAATAAATAAAAAAAAGCACAAATTGGTCAGTAAAAAATTTGATGAATACTTCACAGTTACTGTGATTGAGACTTACTTAAAGTTGATTTAGGTTTACATCACTACCAAAGCAAACCAAACCATTGAAAAAAACTGTCTGTCTTATAATAAACACTGAATTCAACAAAAACCATATATGACAATAAACATTCTAATAAACCATATTATAACATAAGTTCAAATTATGTTACCAAATTTCAACAAGGAATTGAGGAAAATATTCACAACGCGTATACGATGATTACTACTCTCATTGTAGAAGAAGCTGCCATACTAAATACAAATGTTCGTGAACATCTTCATTTCTTCTTCTTCAAACTCTAGTTGTATATTGTTGGACGTAGGTCTCCTCCCTTTTCCCCCCACTTGTCTCTCTTTTAGACTTCACGATGGCCATTGTTATTCTACCCCTTTTTAATATGATCCGTCAACACATCTTCCTCCCTCGTTAGTTGAAGAAACTATGTATCATTTCATGTGTAAAACCTTTTTCCTTTCAACAACAGAACGCATATCTATGTGTGTATATATATATATATATATATATATATATATATATATATATATATATATATATTTCCTTTCCTTTTTCCTTTCAACAACAGAACGCATATCTATGTGTGTGTATATATATATATATATATATATATATATATATATATATATATATATATATATATATATATATATATATATATATATATATACACATATATATATACACATATATACACATATATATCTATACACACATATATATATATATATATATATATATATATATATATATATATATATATATATATATATATATATATATATATATATATTGTATCGCATTAGTGTTTTTTAACATTTACACCACAGTTTAAATGATAAAATAAGGATATTTTCATTATATATTGTGTAGTTTATAATTTCATCGCCATGAAGAGCAAACCACTCACTTCTCACTCTCAATAGCTAGTGATTAATTTGTTGAACTATTTTGAAAAAGAGAAATCTATTCCCTAATACCGCTGTCAGCAATTCAGGAAGTAAGTATAAAGTAACAACTGCAGAAATCGAAATAAAATGTTAAAATTTCAAGTTATACCAGGAATATGGGTTAAAATATATCAAAGAATTTCTTGTAATTTTGTTATGTGCTTTTTTAATTTTTTAATTGTAGCTTGCAGTTTATATTGTTTAAATATTTTATTATTATATATTAGGACATCTGTTTTATTTGTTTTTTTTTTGCTGCAGCGTATAGCTCAAGTATTAGATATATCCATGAGTACTGTGAGCAGAATCCGAAACCATTTACTTCAAAATAATAACGTAGTAAAATCTCCACAAATGACACGTCCCCGAAAAAAAGCAAAAACATTTGATTTGTCTGATAGCAGCAAATGTGAAATACGATATGTTATTTTTCGCTTGTATTCTGAGAGTAAGTATTTACAAGAATGATAACATTATTTTAAGGAGCTTTTATTTAAATTATTAGTATTATTATGTATTTATTATTTTTCCTCTTTTAGAAAAGCATATCACGCTATCAAGTTTAAGTCATGAACTTGCAGAAAAATCAGTCATGTCCATAAGCAATAGTTCTTTGTAAAGGGTTCTACCATCTATTGGTTTCAAATACAAAAAGAACAGCAGGAGATATTTGATTGAAAAAGCTACTATTGCTGCACAACGTACAAAAGTTTTGAGAATTTATGTAGAAAATTTAGAAAAAAAAATATCGTAAAGTCATTTTTCTAGATGAAACTTGGATATTTTCAAAAGGAAATCCTAGAAAATCTTGGCAAGACACTTCTGTAAAAAGTGTAAAACGTCCATTAGGCTTTGAAGGAAAAAGATTTATTGTAGTAGATGCAGGTTCTGAGAATGGCTTTATTCCAAATGCAGGCTTAGTATTTTCTGCAAAGAATAAAAATAGTGATTATCATGGGGAATCCATGTCCAATGGAATCCAGTCCCCATAATAATAGTGATTATCATGGGGACTTATTTCTGCAGTAGTTGAGAAATAAGCTTTTGTGTAATTTAGAGGAACCATATCTTATAATAATGGATAATGCTCCATATCATAGTGCATTAAGTGAAAAAATGTCAGACCTAAGTTTCAGAAAACAGGACATTATGGAGTGGTTGGAAAAAAATAATATCAATTTTCAAAGAAACCTAACAAAGTTGGAATTACTACAAATTGCAAAAAAGTATAGAACTGAAAGAAGGTATATAGTAAATGAGGAAATTCGGTTACATGGGCATCAAGTGCTTCGTACACCACCTTACCAGTATGAATTTAATGCCATAGAGTTAATATGGGCCAATGCAAAACAATATTATGACGAACATATTGGAAGGGATAGGCATAGTGATAACAATATTTTAGCTTTGTGGCAAGAAGCCTTAAACCAAATTACTCCAGAAAAATGGAAGAAGTGTATAGACCATACAAACAGAATCATGCTAGATTGGTACAAAAAAACAATAATTACAGAAGTGACACCCTTAATTATTACCATTAATGATGAAGATACCGACTCTAGCAGTGATTCTGAGGCAGAAAATTAATTTAACAGTTTTTCTATTTAATTTTATCCTAGAATAAGAATGTGAAGCTCTGTGAAGTGGAGAAATAGAAAAAGAAGAAGCCAAACATAAATTTCTTAGCATCATATATATATATATATATATATATATATATATATATATATATATATATATATATATATATATAGCAGATTTCACATGGGGAATTGAACCAAATGGAATTTGGAATTTTATGCTTATTGAAGAATTTAAATTCAGGAGGTTACTGGGCATTAACAGGGCAGTAAACTATTTTTACATGAGTTTAGTACATGTATTCTTATATTTTAAGAAACCCGCCGATGAATGATATACATGTTGGTTTCTATAAGTTTATTGATTAATATAATTGGTGGTTTAACTTTCACTATTTTCAAAATAATGCAAACATACTGTTTATATTGGCCTTTTATTGAATCATTGTATTAAACAATATAATCCATAACTATATCTAAAAATAAATAACAATAATAAATAATTAGCAGTTTTTCTGTTTAATTTTATCTCCATCTCCTTGGCGTAGTTCGGTCTTAATCAGAAAAGGTTCGGAAATTTCTCCCATAAATTTCACTTTAGAGACTGTGTCGGTCAGTGTCTGCTTGATCAATAGTAGTGTTTTGGGGTCGAGTTCTTGTTCTTCCAGGATGTTGAACAAAGAGTTTCGATCGATGCAGTCGTATGCTTTCTTGAAGTCCACGAACGTACAGATGATTGGAACGTTCCTGATAGCTTTGTATTTCAATATTGTTTTTAAGTTAACGATTTGTTCAGTGCATGAGCGACCAGGGCGAAAGCCTGCCTGGTGCTCGCCAATTTTGTGTTCTAGTTGTTCCTGAGTTCTCTGGAGAAGGCGTGCTGAGAGGATTTTGTAAGTGACTTGTAGTAAGGAGATTCCTCTGTAGTTGTTCACATTTGTAATGTCTCCTTTCTTGTGTAGCAGGTAAATAAGAGCACATTTCCATTCATCTGGTAATTTTTCTGTTTGCCAAGGTATTTTTTTTACGTATTTAAAACGCCTGGGTTTGTTAAGTTTACCAATAACTAAAAGTTTGTATTTTTCACTTCCTGTCAGGTTTGCACACACAAGTACGATTATTCTTTCCTTCAGCAGTTTTTCCCCGATACATTTTTCACCCTCAAAGTAGGATCTGGAGCAAGTTTGAAAAAAAAACCAAATCGGCGTTAAAAACATCGCTAGCGTCATAGTTTCTAAGATGTGGATCTAATTTTGATTTAACCCAATCCATCACATTTTTCAGGTTTACTCTCGCAGCTTCTCCATGAATTCTACCAGAACTTATATTGTACCACTTTTTAAATATATATAACCAACCTGAATCGCAGAAAAATCCAGTAACATTAAACATTTTCGCAAACCCTTCAGCTTATGCCTGAAGAATGGGCCCAGTAATTTTAGTATCAATTCTTCTTTGATGTCTAAACCATTGAAGTAATGCTTCATCAATGCTTTTTGAACAGGTTTGCAAATTGCGCTTGTTTCGAAGTTCCACGGATATATTTTATGTTTGTCAATAATTTGTCAATTACGGCAATATTTTATGTTTGTTTTTCAGTCATGTCAATGTCAAAATGTTTCAGTTATGTTTGTTTTTCAGTCATTAAAATTGAAAACAAAATCAGTACTGTTGTCTTTTTCAAGCCCTGAATTTGCAAATGTCGACTTGTTTAACAGCACTTTCTATCTCCTGAATTATTGAAATTTTTTCATCCATATCTTCTGAACTGTTTTAGTGGAACTAACTTCAGTTGATTCATCCATGCTTAAACACAATTCATTTATAAATCCGCATATATACGATCACAAACAGCACTTTACTATACAATACCAACAAGAAAACTAAAGTTGCCAGATAAAATTTTGGGGAATAGGGCATTTAATACAAATACATAACTCTAAGTAAATAAAACTGGACCTAAACGCAAAAAACTGCGCTACCGTTTGTCGGTCGGTCAAAAGGCGACGCCTGTCTTTTGCTTCGATTTCTTGCCATTTTACGACACAATACACGTTGTCCAAATAAAAATAAAATTAATTAAAAATAGAAAGTACCTTATATTTTAATACGCGAGCCAGGAAATTTGGTACTTTCTATCAAAAGTACTTAATAACGGAATACATTATAAAAAATAATTATCTAATAAATGCTGCATAATAACTGCCGGGAGTTGGTTATTCGGTACGTTATATGCGTAGATACGTAATAAGCGTGTATGTTATAAGTGAGCATATATATACAAACGAAAGTGTGTGACATCACTGGAAGAGTGAAGCAATTGACATGGAGATGGGTAGGTCATAAAGCGAGGAGATGGGACGACAGATGGACCAGGGCAATCCTGGAGTGGATACCGATTGATCGCAAACGTCCGTGAAGAAGACCGAAAGCTCGATGGGCTGATGATATCGTTAAGTATATAGAACCCGAGTGGCAGAGGAAAGCCCAGGACCGTGAAACTTGGAAGCATGCTGAAGAGGCTTTCATCCTGCAGTGCATAGACACGGGCTGATGATGAAGATATATATAATGATGATTGACGATAATGATGATTTATGTATTTTTACAATTACATTCAATATAAATTTCCACAAAAAAGATTAAATTTTATAATAAATTCTGACTACGTGGTGTAAAAAAACACATTTATTCTCAGTAGACCAAATTTTTTGCTTTCATAAGGCGAAGTCAATTTTTTCTCAAAAATATCTTCGTAGTTAATTATAAAGTTTAGTCGATCTCTTTCAGCGTCCAACGAAACTTTTACTTTTAAATATTTAACACGCCTTTTCGGTAAGGCAGATGAAATTCGTTTTTTAAGATATCGCCACTAACGAAAGGTGCAATATTGAAATAAAATAAGAGCCGACTGATGTAATTGCGTTATCAAACCAATCTCTTCTCTCTTTGCAGAGGCATCGTATTAAAATTTGAGCGCGGAACTGAGTCCTGTCCTCGTTTTAAATTTAAATTGCTTTGTGAGCGGAAAACTGCCGCTGCAATTATTTTAATGGGTTGCAGTAAAGACGGACGATTAAGCTTATAATATTTGTTTCGTTTTATTTGGTTACGGTATCATTATTCAAGGCGTCAGAAAAGTTCACATTCTATTTTTAACCACAAAAGGAAAGCACGCTGGTCGTCCAAAAATAAACAAAAACTATTTTTAGGAACGGTAGCTAGTTAGAACAATGTTTTTTTCAAAAATCACTTTCTTCTTCTTCCTATGGTGCTTCCTTCAATCTCCTGCAACCTTCGGCAGAATCCAGAATCCAGGCCCTATCCAGATAGATCTACAGCAACACCTTGCCAGTTATTCGTCCTTCTATAATTCTAAAACAAGTGTAGTATCACATAAAAGACACTACACTTTGAAAAAATTGATTTTTTAAAATTAATTTAAATTTTTACAGCGGTAATTATTCAATAATTTATTGTTTTAAACAACTGTAAACTTTTATCAGTTTCTTGTTTTTATTCGTACTGCCCTACGCCACTGCCAAACCGGAAAAAGATAAAGGGTTTACGGTTAGAGGCGCATCAGCATCTTTGGCTATTTAGCGACTGGACCTACAGCTTAACGTGGGTTCCGAACCACGGTCATCAGCTACCGACAAACCCAGGCCAGCACCCCCCTCAGACTATAAACCATTGGTCTATCAAGAAGTCTACCGACTGGCGAGTAACCAACGTAGAACACTTCTCAGAAGGCATGCGGCCTTACCCAGCCTTTAACTGGCGTGACTGAGGGGTAATTCGTTGTCGGATTTTACACTCTTCCTTAGACACAATCACAGACATTTAGGTGTAAATATGTGTGGGCGTGTGTGTATATGAGTGATTGTATATAAGTGTGTATGTAAGGTAGAAAGTAAGACGGACAGAAGAATTAAAGAAAAACACACATCCGAGCGCTGGAATCGACCCAGCTACCTTTGGATTGCCAGGCAGGCGACTAACCCACCAAATCACCGCGGCCGGCCCAAACGGGAAACAGTAGTTGGTCATATGCAGCTACCATTCTGATCGTACTTACAGAATCATATGCTCTTTCCTGTAGTTTTATATTTAAAGGTGATTACAAACCCAATAATGGTTTTACAGATCTTAACTTTCGTGTTCATTTATATATCTTTATAGTTTAAGACAGACTGCAAAGAGAAATTAGTTGAGTTATCCTTCATAACACTATTTCTGATATCTCTTGTGATTTTGTTTTCATTTAGTTTGTTTCCCAGATAAGTAAATTTAACAACAACTTCAATGTCTTCATTGCTGATTACCCAGTTATCGTATTCCATTATTTCTCGTTTCCATTACCATTATTTTATCAGTAATTATTTGTAGAACTCTTTTGACTTTCACCTTTATTTCACCATAGGTCTCCCTTAATGATATTTTTGATCAAGTTAATGGGTTTAGTCATCAGCATACCTTACTATATATTTTTTTATGTATCACTGTTCCGTTGACGTAATTTTTTATGTATCACTGTTCCGCTGACGTCTTTCAAATTGGGCGGTTTTTTTAATTCTTGACTAAAACACAGCATTTGCGTTGATTTAAAAAAAAAACGTTTTATTTATAATTGAAGCCTAGTGTATAACATTTAAACACAAAAGACAGTGACCATCTCTTGCAGCTCCACAGATGTCCATTTTTTTATCAAAATGTTGGACGACATTTTGGCATAACCGTGGCTCTGTTTCACTAATGGCTCAAATCATTTCATCCTTTAGTTCAGGAATCGAATGTGGATTGTTCTTATAGACCTGTTTTTTCACGTAACCCCAAAGAAAATACTCCAACGGTGTCAAATCACATGATCTTGGTAGCCAATTAACATCACCCTTTCGTGCAATAACTCGTCCAGGAAGTTTTTCTCCCTCAATAAATCACTTGTTTCATTAGCAGAGTGAGGTGTAGCCCCATGCTGTTGGAACCACATATCCTCCAGATCAATATTATTCAAGTCAGTCCACAAAAATGAAGTTATCATATAACAATATCGAACAACTTTCACAGTTCTAGCTTTAAAAGCAACATTCTGAAAGAAATACGGCCCAATTACACATCCTGACCATAATGCATACCAAACAGTGACTCGTTTAGGATGTTAAAGTTTCTTATGAATCAATCGTGGATTTTCCTCACCCCAAATGCAGCAATTTTGTTTATTAACATAGCCACCAATTTGAAAATGTCCTTCATCTGAAAAGATGATTTTGTGAGAAAAACCATCTGTTTGTTCTTTGATCTAATTAACAAATGCACGACGTTTTGAATGATCCAGTACCTTTAGTTCCTGTGTTATTTGAACTTTATGCCTTCAGAGCTAAATCCTTTAAAAAATGCCAGGTTCTGGATTCATTGAGTCTAAATTGAGTCTAAATTTCTGGGTCTTCAGAAACACTTTCACGTACAAAATCAATATGCTTTTGTGAACTATTCGATTTTTGAACTATTCGATTAATAGTAATTTCAGATGGATGATTGTAGAAATTTTAATTATCACGTAATTTTCTAAAAACATATTATCATTGAACGTCCATTTTCATAAAATAAATCAACACTTTTAACGCGTTGTTGTACTGTGTACGACTCTACTTTTATAAATGTCATGCATTACACTTCTGAAATTAATCCTAGGCAAATTTACAACGCCATCTGTGTTTTATTCAAGAATTTAAAAACCGCTCAATTTGAAAGACCCGTTATATGTCTGTTTCGCTGATAGCACAGGCCAACAAATTTAAACTTTTTTGGGATAAATTGATAAAAATAGGTGTATATGAAGTATTTTGTAGTCCTAAATCCGAAAATGATAAACTAATTACCGTAACACGTACACGTAATTTTTTGATTACAGGGGGTCGGTGGTGGCGAAAAAAAGTAGACATCATATTACTACAATCTAATATTGATTTAATATAAACATCAATTCGTCTATTGGAACCTTCGGTGTAAGACTCTAACATTGTCAAACAAAAAGATTTACCACTAAGCTCCGAATCACTTTTTTTATTTTTTTTTTAAGTTCTCGACCCACGTTTCGCTAACCATGTTAGCATCATCAGGAGATGATTTAATCTAATTCTAAACCTAAACCACGTTCTATTTTATATGGGAACCCTAATTGCTAACCTACTACCTACGAAGCGTACAACTTACCTAATGAAGCGTGTAAAAAAAGGATACTAGAAAAAGCAAAAAAAGGGAAAAAAAAGAACAAAAGAAAGAAAAAATGAACCGTGAAATTTTCTGACCTTTATATTAATTATTAAAAAAGTTGACTGAACGGAATAGGTCCTGCATCCCGATTCATAATTATTTTATTTGAATACTTTCATATGCATCCAAAGCCCTATTATTGTCTACGCTTTTAACCAGTCTTAAATTACTAATGTCCATATTGTGGTCATCTTCGATTGCATGCTGGGCAACCTCAAGATTTTTCATTTCTCCCATATTTAATGTGGGCAATGTGTTCTTTAAATGTTAATATGGATATTTTTCTTTGCCCAATATACTTTCGATCACAATCTTGACAGCTAATTTCATAAATCCCCGACTTTTCATGTTGATCTACTTTATCCTTTGGATTACCCAGCATTTCTCTTAATTTATTATATGGTTTATACACAACCTTAATGTCAATTTTTTCCAAAATTGTGTCTAGCCTTGGTGTTAATTGGGCATCAAACAGTATTACCATGAATTTATTTTTGTTTTAATCCTTTTGAAAAATAAAGGATTATTTCAATAATTTTCTAAACTTATGTATTCTAATTAATTTATATGCGATGTTCTTATTATAACCGTTCATTTCGGATACCTCCCTAATTAATTTTAATTCTTTGTTATAATTATATTTGTGCAGTGGATGCATCGACGAAAGAACCACTTTTTTGGGTTAACAAGGGTGGGAGGGGGAGCATATTTTAGGCTTGAAGTATCTGGTTCCAAAAAAAATTCTATAAGGCCAAATTTTCTTACTGTAACATTCCGTTTTCGGTAGTCGTGGGCATAATCGCATTATTTCAATAATCGGATTCTCAGGTTATGAATGATTCTGATAATCGGATTATTTATAATTCGAATTAAAAATCGTCGTATACTACCGAGTGCTGCCGACTACTGCCGACAGTGCCGAGCCGACTCGGCTAGAATAAGGGAATTTCGAATTATCTAGTGACTTCACCGATTATTCGTAATTCGAATTATTTGTTTTCATAATCGGATGATTATCGATTATTTTTAATTCGATTGTTCCGAGATTTCATGTTGGTACTGTTGGGAGTGTTGGGTTTGTTGAGTGCTTAAGTAAATTAATTTACGATAAAAAGTTTCACTTCGAGAAAATAGAAAATGAGGCCTGGTTGTAAAAAACATTCGCTTGTGTGGAATTGGTTTAAAAAAATTGACTCCAAACAAGCTGTTTGCAAGATATGCGATAAAATTTGAAACAACATTTATTAAAAATACATCCTACTATAAAATTAGAAATTTTTCCAAATGAAACTGAAACAGAACAATCTATAGATAAAGAAAATGAAAAGACAATAGCAAGAGAAAAAGCAAGTTGTTTCTCAGAAAATCCGCACTTCGAATCGGAAATTATTACGGCAAGTTCTTCTAGTGCCGGGCTTTCAAGTGCTACTTCAGAAGTAGAAATATTGAATACTAATACTACCAATACTAAAATAAGTACTTCTATTAGGTCTAATTTAACAAAAAAAAACATTTAAACTACCGAAGCAATTAAAACTTTTTGGAGTAAGAGAAACAAACATACTTTCCGAATCGAAACTAACTAGAATTGATTCTGCGCTACTGAAAATGGTTGTTAAAGACTACCAACCATTATCCCTGGTAGAAGATGAGGGGATTTTGGAATACACTCGGGATGTAGAAGCACGCTATACTCCTCCGACCAGAAAAAAACTAACGTACGATATTTTACCAAAACGATACGAAGAGGCCGCGTCAGAGTTACAAAATATATTGCATAAAATAGATAATGTTGCCGTATCAACAGATATATGGACATCTGACAGCACTAGGGGGTATCTTACAGTAACGTGTCATTTTATATGCAACGATCGTTTAACATCACGAGTGTTAGCTACAACTGAAATAGTTGTTCACATACGGGCGAAAATATTGCTAATGCGTTAACAAACATTTTTAACAAATGGAGCATTTCAAATAAAATTGTAACTGTTGTTTCTGATAATGGTGCCAACATCAAGAGAGCAATCAATGATTTTCTTCAGAAGCACCACCACCCCTGTATTGCTCATACACTTCATTTAAGCATAACAGAAGCTGTTTCTACAATCGAGCCATTAGATAAAATTTTGAAAAAATGTCGGGCTCTTGTTGGATATTTTAAACACAGTGTTGTCGCAAATGACAAATTAAAAAATGTGCAAGAACAGATGGGTTTACCAAAGTTAAAAGTCAAACAAGAAGTCCCTACAAGATGGAATAGTACCTTTATAATGATTGAGAGGTTACTATGTATGAAGAATCCATTATCTGTTGTTGTTACAAACTTATCAAAATCTCCGGAGTTTTTAGATGCCGAAGAATGGAAGGCTCTTGACGATTGTTTACAAATGATGCAACCCGCAAATGAATTAACCACGGTGTTCTGCGGAGAAAAATACCCCACCATGTCATTAGTCATACCTTTAATTCGAGGATTCCAAATCGAAATGAGAAATCTTACAATCCAGAGTGAAATCGGCGATGAATTGAGAAAAAAAAATTTGGATACCGTAACTCGTCGTCTGGCTCATTTTGAAACTAATAAAATTGCTTCCAAAGCGTGTTTTGTGGATCCTAGATTTAAAAAATATGCGTTCGGTTCTGAGGAAAACGCAAATATTGCTCAGAGACTAATAACAGATGAAGTAACAGCCTTAATTTCCAAGAAAGAGGAACTCTCTCGCAGAAAACCTGACGACACTCCTCAAACATCAGATGTTGAATCTACAACGAAAAAGTCGATAGGCATTTGGGCGCACTTTGATAAAAAATTATCTGGTATTTCAACATTTTCTACACCATCCACAATGGCTACGTTAATGGTACGCCAATACTTAGAATTGCCGCCGCTAGAAAGAACTCAAGACCCTATACAATTTTTCTGGGCCAAACACAAGCTGATTTTACCTGAACTGTATGACCTTGCTATGACATATCTCTGCATTCCGTGCACATCTGTGTCTTCTGAGAGAGTATTTTCGAAAACCGGACAGTTGACAAACTGTAGACGAAATAGACTACATCCTAAAAATTTGGATTATATTGTTTTCTTAAATTCACAATATTGAGCAATTAGCAATGATAGCATATATATATATATATATATATATATATATATATATATATATATATATATATATATATATATATATATATATATATATATATATATATATATAGATATTGTATATCTTAAATGTTATATTATATTTGTATTATATTATATATATTTAAAATATTTGTTTTTTGACTTCCCCAATTTGTTCGGGCGCCTAGACCTCTTTTTTTAAACAAAATATTATAAACTTTTCATTTTAAACAAAATCTCTAAATTTTCCTACCAATGGCAACCGGCAACATTGCGCTGTGCGGCCTTACCGAGTGCCGACGACTACTGCCGACAGTGCCGAGCCGACTCGACTAGAATAAGGGAATTTCGAATTATCTAGTGACTTCACCGAGTATTGGTAATTCGAATTATTTGTTTTCATAATCGGATGATGCCAATTATTCTCATAATCGGATTATCGATTATTTTTAATTCGAATTATCCCATCACTAGTTTTCGGTAAAGTGAAACACTTTCATTTTTATCTTACAGGTTCCACTGTACCAAAAAAATTCCGATTTTTGTTTTGATAATCTCAGATCACGTACCAAATTATTTAATCCATTCTGAGTTATTAAGTGAGGTGCCCTAGTCGTTAAAAATGTTGGGTCATAACCGGTGTTCTCAGTCTAAATTTCGTCAGTCTAGATTCGTCTAGATTCGTCTAAAATCATCGGGAAACATGTTCTTATGAGGAACTAGTCTAAATGCAGAAAGCAAATTTGGATACTGAATTGTGTCACTTTGCTTTTTTGAAATCCTTTCTCTTTTAGTGATACAAAAGTAGCAATCACTTACATGGTTAGTCGATTCTCTCCACACTATAGGAATAGCAACAGGCATAGAATTTTTCATGCGATGTATCCACTGCAAATTTACGTGACAACTCACACAGCAAACATAAGGAACCCAACTTTTATCGTGATCTCCAATTTGGGACTTGAAATTTAAGAGATAGGCTTTTTTGACTTTCTCGAATATAGATCTAGCTTGTAACTTTAAAATAAATCATCCGCATATATAACAAAAGTTATCCGATGGATTTTGCAAAATCGACGACTTGCCATTCGAACTTGTCATTTTATATAAAATCGACAAAATAAAACAATTGACTGTACGGTAAATGAGACAGAAACAAACTAAACTATAGAAAAACAATAAAACTGCCCTTAAAGGTTCGTAGAATACTGTAGAAATACTCCATCTACGGTCTTGTGGTAATTTCTACATTGTCCAATCAGTCCTAAGTCAGATACAGATAATTTCAATTTTCCCATGATATAAAGGAGAAGCAGGTACCTGAAAATTGGACCTTCTTGGCTATTTCTGTGAAAAGGTGTTTTAATAATTACCTAAATGAAAAGCAAAACGATTATTCTCATCAATGTTACAAAAATCATGTCGACCTGTGTAATTTTGTTCAGTATGTTAAAACTACTGCAAATCGATCATCCGGTCACAAATATTCTCTGATCTCAAATTCTATTGTGATTAATTAAACTTAGCCGGTATTCCTATTTCTTCCAGGGCTTCGTATAAGACTGTTCTTTGTATATGGTCGCACACCTACCTAAAATCTATAAACATCAGAAAAAAGAGAATCGAATTTCTTTGTTTCACAATAGTGTTCGTATTTCAAATATTTTTACCACCTGTTGCCAGTCTTCAGACTTACTATTATTACAGATATTGACTATTAATTGATGAATAGCAGAAGCTAATATTTTGCCTCCCAGCTTCGGTTGTTCTGAATGTATGTTGTCTGATCCAGAAACTTAAATGCTTTTGGGTTTCATTAAGCCTTCCTCCTCCACCTCATACAACGATAATATTTAGTCAGAATTTATTATGAAATTTAATCTTTTTTGTGGAAATTCATATTGAATATAATTGTTTTATTCGTTATATATATATATATATATATATATATATATATATATATATATATATATATATATATATATATATATATATATATGTATGTATATATATATATATATATATATATATATATATATATATATATATATATATATATATATATATATATATATATATATATATATATATATATAATAACCATAGCCTACCATTTTGATCTTCTCTGCTGATTCCGTGTAGCAGCGCATCTTCCATCACTATCCATGTTGGTTAATATATCGCCATCTGCGTATTTCATCATCAAAAATATCAAAATATCTCTAGGGTCAAAACTGTTTACTGTCTTAATGTAAAAAATCCCTTTACCATACTAAAATCCGTGAGAAGAGGTAACTTTCTTGATCAATTTTGTTGATGTATTATTTTAAATTATTATATTTAATACGAAAAATTTGGAACACCTTTAAAACTTTTCTTGTGACATTAAAAAGTCAATATTTACGTAAAATTCCCGCATTAATTAGAAAAACCTTTGACTTTAATCAAGTTCCAACATTATTAATTCTCCCTTATTGGAAACGCAACCAGAAAAAAGAAACAGGTCAGCAAAACCTCATTAATTTATATAACGAGTTTGGTTTGAGTTCAGTTTTAAATATCAACGATAGGATTCGAAAACTTTTAATTATGGTTCGAGAATTCGGTTGTTTAAAATTGCTGGATGAAGCAGAAAATAAAAACTAAAATTATCCAAATGTCCAATTATCCAAAAGATTTACAACGGAAATTTTTATAATTCGGTATATTCTTTGATAAAATTAATACCAGGTCCATAAATAAAATAATGAGAATGGTGACATAGCGTTCGATCTGGCAACACTGTTGTCTTTGCTTTTTGAAGGCGAGTTATATCAAGGTAATCCACTAGAATTATCTAGTTCTAATAAGAACTCATTAAGATAATAGGGAAAGTATATTTAACTAGTAATTAAGAACTTATTACAATGTATAATTAGGACAACATTCTTTTAGATAAGGAATAGTATAAATAACCAAATATTATTGTCAAGAACAGCATTCGTTTTCAAGACGTCTAAGTAGACGTAGTAGCGATTTGTTCAAACTGTATTTATAGGTGATTAAACTCTGTAAATTCCTATTTTCAATTAAATAAATAGTTTTTAAAAAGAGTTTTTCACTGCTATAAAACATAAATGGCGCAGTCGGTAGGATCAATTAAGTGTTGATCCAGGTCTAGTATTCAAGAAAAGTGTCCAAAAGAGAAGCAACCAGTGTTGGTATTCAAATATTTGAGCCAGTCCAGAGTGCCCAATCAAAAGACGCAACAACTTGAAGAAAAAAACCTAAAAGAACCCCAGCTATCGTATACTGCAACGACAGCAATCCTTGGTCTCCAGAGTGCAACAGTCAGTGCCAACAAATCCAGCCTAGGAGTATCCAGCTGTTATAAATTGGAAACAAACTACTGTTCCATTTTTCACCTGAATCCACTGGAAGACGAGTAAACGAAAGCAAGGAAATTGGACCTTGTAATACCATGTGGTAAGCAACTGTCCATTGTTCAACTAAATTGCATTGTTTGCATATTTAAGAGATATTTAGGTTACCAACCCTAGTGTATAAGAAGTAACATTAACAAACACCAATTTATCATTTATCATTTTTGTAAAAGGTATCCTCTTTTCGTAATATTATTCAACAAAAATTCAAAATGAGTGAAAATCTAAGATCTACCGTTTCACTTCTCTATACATTCAACGGTAATTCGAATCAATTAGAAGCTTTTATCAAACAAATAGATAAATTTTACAATACATTTTCAATCGGGGAACAAGCTCAAAAGGATTACGTCTTGTTAGCCATTCAATCCAAATTAATAGACTCAGCTAGAGAATTCATCTCAAGCAGACCTGATTTAGATACTTGGTTTAAAATAAAAGCAGCTTTGAGACAAAAATATGGCGATCATCACTCCATCTCGAATCTTATACATGAATTACACAGTATAACGAGAAATCACAAAGAAAGAATTATCGATTTCTTAGAAAGACAAAAGGAGGTACTTCAGAGACTCCATGTAAAATATCAGGCAGACCCCAATATGAACAACAGTATGGTTGATCATCTGATGCAAGCCCATCAGTACAATGCTGTTTGTATACTTCAGGCAGAAGCTCCTACAGAACTTCGTACTACGCTGATGGTACATAAACCCATCAATTTAGATAAAGCTACTGTACATGTATACGACTATCAAGCATACGAAGATCAATATAAAAATAGAGCCGTCTCTAGAAACCAAAACGTCCAGAATAAACCTCAATTCGCAAGAAAAGAAAATCATGATTCTAATAATTTCCCAATGCCCACTTGGACTCCACAGTATAAGCCGCAATTCCCTTCCCAACCTATAAACATCCAGCCTAGACCAATGCCACCCAGACATTTTCCGTCTAGTGCCAATACATTTGGTAAACAAAATTTCCAACAAAATGCTTTTGGAAAACATCCTAACCAAACGTTTGATAAACCAACACCAATGTCAGGAGTATCTATTCAGAAAAAACCAGTTCAACAACCCAAATACAACTTTGGAATGCCTAGACATCCCAATTATGACCCTAAGTTCGACTTTAAAAATCATCTAGGCACCAATCCTAGATATACTATAGAAGAAATTAATCATATATACAACTTGAACCTTGACGAACCCTCAACGTCAACTCATAATTCCGAACAGGAAGAATGCGATGGTGAAAGCTCGTTTCAAGAATTCGATACACAATCAGAGGTATCCGAAGAAAATTTTCAGGAACTTTATATCCCAACAGATCAGCCTTGACTCTAAATTCTTATCAAATTAACCAACTGCCATATATAGAACTCAATTACCCTCATGTCAAATTATTAATAGACACTGGCAGTCACGCTTCCCTTATACGACCCTACATTGCAGAAAACTATTTCCCAGATTTGATCCAAAACTCTACAAACAAACTAACCACCTGTATGGGTACAAGAAAGACCCAAGGTAGAATTTCATTTCCAATCCTTCAAGAATTCGGTATTAACAAAAACATAAACATGATCCTTTACAACTTTCATGACTATTTCGATGGAATCATAGGAATAGAAGCTCTCCAAAAATGCAAATTGAATATCGACTTGACTAATAAAATATTGTATAATGAATTAGTCCAGATTCCTTTAAGATTCAGACAAGATTTTACGACTCAAACCATCGAAATTTCACCTAATTCAATAGAAATCCACAAATTTATTACAAATCACCCCGAAAAAACGGAATTAATAATTGACGAACAACATAAAGAAAACTATTACATCCCGTATACACTAACAACAGTAAAAGACCAATATGTCCCAATCGAAGTCCATAACCTGACGACGAAAACTCTCCTACTTACCCATCACATTAATGATTTACAAGATTCCGAAATATTTTCCATAAACCATTTTCAATTATTTAATCAGGAACAAATATTAGAGAAAAACCAACTTCAGGAATTCGACCAAGATCCCCTACCCCTATTAAGGATCAATCATTTAAATTCAGAGGAACTCAGTGCTCTAAAAAAGGTTATCTTAGAGTTTCCCAACATCTTTCACAAGCCTGATGACAAATTAACCTTCACAAACCAGGTCAAACACGAAATAAAAACCACAGACGAAACTCCCGTATACACCAAAACTTACAGATATCCTTATGTCCATAAGGAAGAAGTCCAAAAACAAGTCAAAAAATTATTAGAGGATGACATAATCAGACCATCAAATTCCCCTTGGAGTTCACCAGTATGGATAGTACCAAAAAAGGCAGATGCTTCAGGAGAACAAAAATGGCGAATGGTCATAGATTATAGAAAGATCAATGAAAAAACTATTGATGATAGATATCCCTTGCCGAATATTACAGACATATTAGATAAACTTGGCAGAAGCAATTACTTTACGACATTAGATCTAGCTTCAGGTTTCCATCAAATCGAAATGCACCCAGATTCAATACCAAAAACTGCCTTCAACGTAGAAAATGGCCATTACGAATATACAAGAATGCCATTTGGTCTTAAAAACGCACCATCAACGTTCCAAAGAGTAATGGATAACGTATTATCAGATATACAAAATAAGATATGTCTTGTTTACATGGATGACATAATAATATTCTCAGCAAGTTTAGAAGAACACATAAAAAACTTGAGATTGGTATTCAAACGATTAGACCAGCATAATTTAAAGATACAGCTGGATAAATCCGAATTTCTGCAGAAAAACGTAGAATTTCTTGGACACGTAATAACACCAGAAGGAGTAAAGCCAAACCCAAAAAAATTAGAAGCAATAAAAAACATTCCGCTACCAAGGAACCCTAAAGAAATTAAATCATTTCTAGGTTTAATAGGCTATTACCGGAAATTTATAAGGAACTTCGCTAAGATAACGAAACCGATGACAAAATGCCTAAAGAAAGACCATAAGGTTATACACGATAAGGAATTTATTGACTCCTTCCAACAATGTAAACAACTGATAATGAACGAACCAATATTAAACCATCCTGATTTTACTAAAACCTTTTTGCTCACAACAGATGCATCAAATTACGCTATAGGAGCAGTGTTATCTCAAGGCACCATTGGGGAAGATAAGCCAATTGCTTATGCGTCAAGAACCCTTAACCCTGCTGAGTGTAACTACTCAACTATAGAAAAAGAACTACTTGCCATAGTTTGGGCTACCAAACATTTTAGACCATATCTATTCGGAAGACAGTTTCAAATCCTTTCAGATCATAAACCATTACAATGGCTTTTCTCAATCAAAGAACCTAACTCAAAATTAGTTAGATGGAGATTGAAACTTAGCGAATACGATTATGAGATTAAATATAAAAAAGGCAAACAAAACACAAACGCAGATGCTTTATCTAGACCCTATTTACAAATTAACGCAATCGACCAACAAACCGATAAATCATCAAATTCATGGATATCAAAATTCGAAAATTTCCTAGGCGAAGAAAGAAAAAAGGAAATCACATTACCAACCGTACCGATAAATCTATCCACTTTTAAAGACCCCAACTCTGTAGCGACTAAATCAAGCTTAGAACTGACCCAGAAGTCAACCCCTAAAGTTAATATTATTTCAGAATTAATTATTCCCCCCAAAAGTATTAAAAGCAACGAAACAATTCATACCTCGCAAGAAGATCCAATATTAGGTGCAACTTATACAAAGAAACATGTCAATCTCTTCACGAATCAAATTCTAGTAAAATATTCTCCAAACAATACATTCCAGAAGAAGGTCATAACCTTATTTAAATCAAAAAAAAGATATATTTTATCAATTCCCAATAATCCAGAAGTCAATGACCTAGTCAAGTTATTTAAAGAAAACATTCCCCCAGACACATACTGTCTATATTTCCATCATAACCCCTTAGAATCTATTGTACTAAATATGTTTAGGGAACATTTTGATTCTAGAGCATATACACTATTTATGTCAAGAAGTTTAGTAGAAGATATTCAGGAAGAAGATATAAGACAAGAAAAAATCAAATTAATACACGAAACAAAAACAAGTCATAGAGGTATCACAGAGAACGTAGCCGCCATAAAGAAAAAATTTTATTGGCCTAACATAGAAAAAGATATTCAAAATTACATAAATACATGCGAAATATGCCAACAAACTAAATATGAAAGACACCCATATAAAGTAATATTTAAACCTACCCCGATTGGTAGTAAACCCTTTGAACATCTTTATATAGACACTTATCAAGTTAATTCTAACATGTATTTAACAATAATTGATAGTTTTTCCAAATTCGCACAAGCTCTACCGATAACTTCAAAAAATGGAATTGAAATAATTGACCAACTTATCCAATTCTTCTCAAACCACGGAATTGCTAGAAGAATAACTTCCGACAACGGATCAGAATTTAAAAATTCAAATATGCAAGATCTATGTAAACTCTACCAGATCGAATACCATTATACCACTCCGAATGCCCCTAATTCCACCAGTCCAATCGAGAGACTTCATTCCACCCTGAGGGAGGCACTTACTTCTCTTAAATTAAAAGATAATTCAAAAACCATTAGTCAACTTATGAAAATTGCAATTCTAAATTATAACAATTCGATCCATAGTTCCACGAATCTAACACCATTTCAAATTTTAAAAGGAGATACCAACTATTCACTGAAAATCGAGCAAAACAACCAAGACATAATAAATGACTACATTGTTAATCTTAAAGAAGCACATAAAAACCTAAACAACGAGCTCCTATTAGACCAAACTCAGAAAAAACAAAAGTCATTAGATAAAAGGAATAAAGACAGAGAGAATGAGCCAGATCTCGAACGACCAGTATTTGTCAAATTACCTAAGAACTCTAGGAAATCACGAGACAAAACTAATCCTAGATATAAAAAATCTAATGAACTAAGGCTAAATCAAACTTTGATCAAACGAAAACGTATTGTTACAGGTACCCCATAAGCCTGGCAATCCTGGTCACAGTAACAGAAGCGTATCAGATACAAACCCTTCAAAACCCTATATTACCAGTATCTCTCGGAAATGGATACATAACCACTAGCTATAACACAGCATTTTATCATATTAACACTACACTAATCGAATTATCACTCAAAGACATAGAAATGAACTTAAGAATACTTAGAAACAAGATACCCCAAGAAGACCAAACCTCAATATTACTAATTAGTAACATTAACATGACTATTCAACAAATTACCATATTGAAACAAAAGAACAAAATGACCCCGTCTCATAATAGAAAGAAACGCGGACTTATTAATTTAGTTGGCACAGCGCAAAAATGGTTATTTGGGACCTTAGACGCTGAAGATGGAGAAAGATATGATCATTATGTCAAGACTATCTCTGAAAATCAAGAAATAGTAAACAGCAACATAAATAAACAAACACAAATACTTAAACAAGTAACTAAATCAATTCACGAAACACTTTCTAACATCTCTAAAAAACAAGTCGAAATACTTGAACATCTCCAACTTCTAAATAATAAAGCAAACTCATTACAAAACACCATAATACAACAAATCATCCTAAACACTCTAAAAATGAACCTAGAAAGGATTAAAGACTTAATTGACCACATAAACATAGCAGTCAATTTTGCTCAACTTAATATCATGCATTACACTATTATATCTAATAAACAATTGGAATATATTCTGAAAAATATTCCACAAGAGAACAGGATACCTTATGATAACATTATCACTCTATATGAAACTATGCATGTAGATGTAAAAACTCATAAAGATTTACTAATCTTTATAATTAGAACTCCTTTAGTTGAGGCTATTAACTTAAATTTGTATAAACTATATCCTATTCCAATTAACAACTTAACAATAAGTCTACAGAATCCTTATTTACTTATGAACGAGCAAACATTTTTTAACCTTAAAGATGTATGCAATAAAATCAATGAATTTTATATCTGTAAACAATCAGAGACAACTAAAATTGAACCTTGTGTCTATGATATGTTAAACGGTAACCATACTAGTTGTCCGTTCTATCAAATTCAATACGAGTTTATTTCGATAAAAGAAATCCAATTAAACAATTTATTGGTTATACCCAAAACAAAAATTCCCGCACATTTTACATGTAACAAGCAAAAACAAATAGAAATAATAAGTAAACCTTCTCTAATAATATTAGAAAATTGTAAACTTAAGATCATGAACCAAACGTATGAAAATGAGACTATGGAAAAATTATATTATCACATAAGCTTACCGGAAATTGAAATATCTAACATTTCGAATATAGAAAGAATTAAAATAAAACAAATAGAATTCGATAATATTAACGAAGCTATTTTAGAATTACAACAAACAAAGATCAAATCTTTAAAAACATTAGACGTAAAACATTATCATACGAAATATTATATTATAGGAGGATTAGTAATAAGTACATTTATATTAGTTTTTATTATTGTAAAACGTAAACAAAAAGTTAAACCAAATGTAAATATTGAACTATCAGAAGCTCAGGCGCTTTCAGCCCCATTTACTTCTTCTTAAGGAGGGAGGAGTTATATCAAGGTAATCCACTAGAATTATCTAGTTCTAATAAGAACTCATTAAGATAATAGGGAAAGTATATTTAACTAGTAATTAAGAACTTATTACAATGTATAATTAGGACAACATTCTTTTAGATAAGGAATAGTATAAATAACCAAATATTATTGTCAAGAACAGCATTCGTTTTCAAGACGTCTAAGTAGACGTAGTAGCGATTTGTTCAAACTGTATTTATAGGTGATTAAACTCTGTAAATTCCTATTTTCAATTAAATAAATAGTTTTTAAAAAGAGTTTTTCACTGCTATAAAACATAAATGGCGGACAGACCAACAACTGATGCATTTTCAGTACGTCTTTTTTGATGATTTTCAGTACGTTTTCAGTAAATTTAAACTCTCAAAAGTCATTTGGGAGTTTAAGCTCAAAAGTCAGACGTTCAAGTTTAATAAATTTTCTGGATTAATTTTGTTATACAGGGTGCTACAAAGAAACAATTTTTTATAAAATATTTGTCGGTTTATCTCCAGTGGGAATAATAAAGCGACTACATTCGCTGTATTTGTCACACGTATACTCATCGTTAAGGGATATTACAATAATAATTATATTGTAATTAAACATGCCATAATATTGCCAGTCCTCACAATCGTCAGGACTTAGTACCATATGATCTTTCTGTCAAAAAAAGAATCAAAATCTCACCACTACTTTCACCTTCTCGGTTTTGTGATTATATAAAATTTTTGATATTGGATCAAAATTCTGGCCAATTGCACCAGAAATCCTTATTCATCTTTTTGCATTATTGGTCCTTAACTTTTCTGAGGATGCCAATGAAAATACCATCAGTTACGCCAGCCTACTATTTTTACATGATCGAGGCGTATTTAACACACTAGTTAATCTGGTTTAATGATCTGATTAATGATGACACGTGATGTGAACTACCCACACGACTAGTACATCGACAAAAGCCATTAGACAGTTGTATTTCAATCATGTTATGTCCATATATGATAAATTTAATAAAATGTATCAAATTTAATCGACTATAAACGGCCTGAATCAGCTAACAGAAAGGGCCTGCGTTCCATCGAGACAATTCTAGACCACACATATCTTTGGCCACCTGACAAACTATTACAACTTGACTGGGATGTTTTGGTTTATCCGACGTTCTCTGATCACTAATGGTTTTGATCACTTTAAAATAGTTTAGATGGCAAAAATTTAACTGACTTGGAAGACTTGGAAATTCGCTTAAGTCATTTCTTTAGCTAGAAACCCCAGAACTTTTATGAGCGCGGGATTATGCAGCTACCGAAGAGATTGAGAAAGGTCACCGGGCAGACGGACTTCAGTTTATATATATATATATATATATATATATATATATATATATATATATATATATATATATATATATATATATATATATATATATATCTCCTCTATATATAGATCTCCTCTTTCCCCCCCCCCCTCCCTCTGTCTTTGGTCTGACAGTTTTCGAAAATGATGTAAGAAGTGATAAAAACGTCCAAAGAATCTTGGATCTTGTATACTATGATCGTCGATTGATAGTCTGAATGATTTTAACCTAGAATTTTGGTTAATAAAATGAAGAAACGTTCTGCGTACGTCTTCTTGGATCTAGGTATTCCAATTACGCTACACACATGCATCAATCATTCAACAACTCTATCAATGCTATACCATACATCCATCTTTAACGCAACCAATGCATCAAACGTGATTAGAAATGATACTGAAAAATAATATTGTTTGTCAAAGAAAATGCAAAGGAAAAATTCATTAATAGTTCCCGTATATTTGTGAGAATATAAACATTGCAATATATTTTCTGCTTTTAAAAATTGAGACCCTTCACAGTATCAAAAGTGTGACATAATTAGAGTTTTAAAATAAAATTAGCGAAGTAAGAATTTTTTCAGATGACGCTTCTTTTCATAAATCCTGCCAAATTAGGCCTTTCAATGGACCATCGAATTAAAAATTCGTTATAAAAGGCGTCCCTAATTAAGGTTGTTTCTCTTAAAATGAAATGTACACTGCGAGACTGAACTGCGAAAAAATAAATTCATTTATTAAAATATTTTATCGTTGCTTGTTAGCAATGCTATATATATATATATATATATATATATATATATATATATATATATATATATATATATATATATATATATATATATATATATATATCATCATCATCATCATCATCAGCCCGTATCGATCCACTGCAGGATGAAGGCCTCTTCAGCATGCTTCCAACCTTCACGGTCCTGGGCTTTCCTCTGCCACTCGGGTCCAATATACTTAACGATGTCATCAGTCCATCGTGCTTTCGGTCTTCTTCGCGGACGTTTGCGATCGATCAAGCGGTATCCACTCCAGGATTGCCTTGGTCCATCTGTCGTCCCATCGCCTCGCTATATGGCCTGCCCATCTCCATTTCAACTGTTTTACTCTTCCAATGATGTCACAGACTTTTGTTTGTTCCCTGATCTATGCGCAGGACTTTCTGTCTCGTCTTGTAATGCCAAGCATACATCTTTCCATTCCCCTCTGTGCGACCCGAAGTTTTTGAATTGATTGCGATGTGAGTGTCCAGGTTTCACTTCCGTATGTCATAACGGGTAGAACGCACTGATCGAATACTTTTCTTTTCAGGCAAAGTGGGAGTCTGCTCTTAAACACTATGTTGAGCCTACCAAATGCCTGCCAGCCACATTTAACACGCCGTTCCACCTCCCGGGCGGTATTCCCCTCCATGGAAATCCTCTGCCCAAGATATATATATATATATATATATATATATATATATATATATATATATATATATATATATATATATATATATATATATATATATATATATATTTAAACATTCTGTTAGGTGCTTGAACGGGGACGAGCCCCACCCATCTTTTCCATTGGAGGGCATATGTTTCGCCTCTCAATGTTCATGCTCTTCGGGGTACCGACATATGATCTCTCGTCAAGAATAGGTAGACCCTATCCACAGTCAACCATCCATACTTTCACCGACTTCCCATCGGATGACGTATATATGCAATGTAAGACTTCTTTGGACAGAGTCCAATTAGACAACAGTAGCTGAGTATCACAGAAACCCAACTGTTGGTGGGTATCACCCAACACTCAGCCACTGTTAGCTCATTACACATAAATAGGGCATACCGTCCAGTAGGTGGAACGGCATGTTAAATGTGGCTGAGAGCCATTTGGCAGGCTCAACATAGTTTTTAAGAGCAAATTTCCACTTTGCCTGAAAAGGAAAGTCTTCGGTCAGTGCGTCCTGCCCTTTATGATATACGGAAGTGAAACCTACACACATATGGAGATGGGCAGGCAATATAGCGAGGCGATGGGACCACAGATGGACCAAGGCAATTCTGGAGTGGGTATCGCTTGATCGCAAACATCCGCGAAGAAGACCGAAAGCATGATGGGCTGATGACATCATTAAGTATATTGGACCCGAGTGCCAAAGAAAAGCCCAGGGCCCTGAAAGTAAGAAGCATGTTGAAGAGACCTGCATTCTGAAGTGGATGGACACGGCCTGTTGATGTTCCGAACCACGGGTTAGCACCCCCGGGCTATTAAGCTTTAGTGTTTGTGCTTAACCTTAAGTTTTTCAAAAAGTCTACCGACTGACGAGTGCCCTAGAATACCTCTCAGAAGGCATCCAGCCCTACCCGGCCGCGATCTAACATGAATAAGGAGGGATTATTGAAGTGGAGTATGCAAGCTTGGTCTCTCCTCGGAAGGTCGCCCATCCAAGTATTAACCGCAACAAGTAACGCAGCATTTAGACCTGCGATTCGCCGAATTATAGATAATGCCGTCCTCCCGGTATTAATGCTTAACTAAAAGTAAATAATTCTAGCAGGAAAATAGTATCAAATAAATGTCCAGCCTTGAAAAAAAATTTTCGATTGGTTTTTCAAAATTTCTTTACACTTTTTAAATTTTAATATAATTACAAAATCGATCAAAGGTACAACAGAAGAGAATTATTAAGACTGACTCAGAAGACATTCCGGATATAACACGATATGGCTTCATGCAAAAGAATTACATTTTTCTTCTTCTTCTTCTTCTTCTTCTTATTCTTATTCTTGTTCTTATGAGTCTTCTTCATCTTATTCCTCCTCCTACTCTTCTTCTTCTTCTTCTTCTTCTTCTTCTTCTTCTTCTTCTTCTTCTTCTTCTGATTCTTATTCTTGTTCTTATGATTCTTCTTCATCTTATTCCTCCTCCTACCCTTCTTTTTCTTCTTCTTCTTCTTCTTTTGCTCATCCTCTTCCTCCTTGTTCTACTTCTTATTATAATTCCTCTTCTTCCGCCCTTTGCGCCGTCTAGCTGTTTCACGCCTAGAATTGAGAATAAGGCTTCCTTAGTTCCCTAAGTTTACTTTACCTAAGTTTAAGTTACTATGTACCAACTGGTCCATCCCACTGGTGTTCATTTCTCTTCTTTCTACGAAATCCTATTTAAGCTTTGTTTCTCAATCTGTTAAGTCTGTCATTTGGGTATTATTTCTGATGTATTCGTTCTTTTTCCTCGCGCGGGTATAAACTCAGCATAATTTTATAGGTAATTGCATAGGTAATTACCGGTAATATACACTGATCATATACTCATCATCGTAGATATAAGGGTATCTTATATAGAATTGTCCAATAAGAGTGGCAAAACTTTAAAATGAGGCCCAATGATAATTACAAGTGACAAACCGGTGATATAAAGGCAATATGTTTTGAAACTGCCTCTTTCGGATTCGTCTGGAAATGCATTCTGGCCAGACCCATACTTTAGGAAAAAAATCTTTACCGACGAAGAACTCTTCTAGCTTAATGGATTTCTGAACAAACATAAATACAGGCTTTGAACCGATGAACGTCCTCAAGTGATTCAGGAATTTCCTCTTCATCATCAAAAAAGGCACCAATCAGTCACTGTTTGGTGCATTTTTTGGGCTGTGTTACTGTTAATGGTGAAGACTATCTCTGGCTTGAAGTGATAAAAGTGGAAATAAACAATGTTTTATTTCAACAAGACGGCAAAACTTCACGCATCTCATTAGACAATCGATTAATTGCAAAAAAATGGGCTTCGGACTCGGACTCGAACGCTTTATTTCACAAAATATATGAACTAGCCACCAAGATCATACAATCTTTCTACACATTTGAAATATGTTTGTGGACTTATGTTAAATGTCTGGTTTGCAGAAATAAACCCCGAACAAGTCTTAACCTTAAACGAAACCACCAGATGGAGGGGGATATTTGAACGACATTACTATTAAAACATAATGCCATTATTTGTTCTTTAAGATAAAATAAAAAATACCGGATTATTATTTGTATTGGACAACACTCTTAATGCACAACCCTTAATTAAATACTATAAAATATATATATATAAATATATACTACAAAATATGTACTCTATCATCAAAATAATCTTTAAAATAATCCACACTTAATATTTATTTCTTTCTCCCCAAGAAACTTGACGGACTCGTTAAGAACAAATTCAAGCATTGTTAAAAACATACCTATATCAGCACGAAATAAAATAAATGAGGGCTCAAAGAATAAAACATTGCTTGTATCCCTTCGAAGATTGGAAATCCGTAAAAGTGAATGAATTGAGTATATTTCCTTTGCAACACTTCTAGTTATTAAGGTCACGTGTCAATTGAAGTCGATAGGTTTCCGGGTCAGGACAGAAAATTTAGGCCGTATTGATGGTAATATGAACCGGTGGCTAATTGACGGAAATTGACCAAATTTTGTTTATCAGGAGAATCGTGAAAAGATATTTATTTGTCAGCAGAAATGGATTTTCGAACGAAATGTCACATTCGCAGAGTTTAAAAGCTTTTATGTACCCTTAGTAATAAAAGGAGACAATTTCGATAATGGAATGATGGGCACTATACAGCTATTAAAGTCATATGTATGTGTTATTGTAGGTAATATGTACAATTGTAGATCGATGTATTTATCCATGAAACTAATCTAGACATATTTTAATACTCTCCTCATCAGAGAACGCTTTCTAATCTAGAAAATTCTGAAATATCCAAAATAATTAATGATTGAGAGAAATTTATTCTGAAAACTGTGTGTATTATTGTAAAAATAAGTTTTTTCTGCCTGTAAGTATTTTTCGGAAGCTACGAAGTTAAGCAGTTACGCTACGAAGCAGGAAGCTACGAAGTTATTGTTCTGTTAAAAGTGTTAAACTGCCTTGAGTTCGGCCCCCATGTTGTCTCAAGCAATTATCCAAATTTGAAAACAAATAATTGTAATGAAAGAAACAAATTTAAATTTTCGTGAAATAGAGAGGCGATTGAACATTGGTAGTTCTACCGCTTTGAGCATATAGAGAATATGGTTTGAAGATTAGAGTCATACACGAATACGAGATTCTGATTCTCCTAGAATTTCGCGAATCGAACCGCGTTTGTCGGCCTTCAATTCCCTATACTTTTCTCTATCTAATAGTATATTAATATGAGAATCAGATAACTTTGGGTTTTCAAAATTTTTACAGGATCCATTGTAAAAAATATACGTCTAAAATATGAAACTTCAAAAAATACAACTGGATTTTTGAAATAATTAACAGTCTACTTGCTTTATCTCTCTTAGTTTTCGAGATATGATTCTTTTAATGGAAAATGTTTGAAAATTGAATAATATGAGGTTTAATATACACCATATACAGATTTTAAAAAATACATATATATACATATATATATATATATATATATATATATATATATATATATATATATATATATATATATATATATTGGGGTGGTCGTTAAAAATAACCCTTTTTCCGACGCTCCAAAAAAAACTTCCTTTTGATAATAAAATACGGGGGAATTTTTTTTTTAACAAAAAACATGCCTCAAGGCGGTCTAAGTTAATTTTTTGATAAAATCGTAGTTTTTTGTAAGTATCTCTTAAAGTATACGGATTTGAAAAAAAGACATAAAAGATATATAAATTCTCTAGAAAAAAGATTCTTTCCAATTTATTCATAAAATTCATTTATGGAGATATTCTCAATAATAAATTCATTAAAACAAATATAAACACAAATTCTAACTTAAGTATAATTTATAATTATTTATTTAAAATTACAAAATAAGTTAATTTTTTTTTTAATTTTCAGAAAAAATGACGTTTGTAGGTCTTAAAATGTTGGCTATAGGGAGTTAATATAGTTCTCATGTTCTTTTTGCTTTCACGATAGTGTCTTATATGATGAGAATGAATGTCTAACTACCGACTAATATATTATTTTGTCACCTGAGATGTACATATATATATATATATATATATATATATATATATATATATATATATATATATATATATATATATATATATATATATATATCATCATCATCATCATCAGCCCGTATCGATCCACTGCAGGATGAAGGCCTCTTCAACATGCTTCCAACCTTCACGGTCCTGGGCTTTCCTCTGCCACTCGGGTCCAATATACTTAACGATGTCATCAGCCCATCGTGCTTTCGGTCTTCTTCGCGGACGTTTGCGATCAAGCGGTATCCACTCCAGGATTGCCTTGGTCCATCTGTCGTCCCATCGCCTCGCTATATGGCCTGCCCATCTCCATTTCAACTGTTTTACTCTTCCAATCATGTCATAGACTTTTGTTTGTTCCCTGATCCATGCGCAGGACTTTCTGTCTCGTCTTGTAATGCCAAGCATACATCTTTCCATTCCCCTCTGTGCCACCCGAAGTTTTTGAATTGATTGCGAT
>JARFXV010001098.1:487500-493357 GCA_031761425.1 Cosmopolites sordidus | reverse complement strand
TTGGGGAAATTGGTTGTTTTCGGGCTTGCGGTCAGCAGTAAAACAAGTGTTTAATCGTCTCAATATTTCGTCATTGTTTTGATGACTTCATCAGGAGACTCTATAATTATTTTTTTTCCTTTTATTATTTAATAAACAATGAAATAGTATAGAACACCAACATGTTAAAATATAAATTCACATAACAATAAATATATAAACTTACAATTAATGACTATGGTTTAAAACGTGTGTATCTAAATAACCAAATTAATAAATAATCAAATTATATATATATATATATATATATATATATATATATATATATATATATATATATATATATATATATATATAAATATATATATAAGTAAATTAGCAAAGAAAGATCTGAAAAAAGCAATAAAAATACAGAAAAGTAAAATGTGGAAAGACTTAAGCGAAGAGCTAGAAAATGACATCTGGGGCAAAGGATATCAGATTATAACAAAAAAATTTTAATTGAAAAGCCATAGGACAATAGATAAACGCGAAACACAAGAACAAGTGGACAAACTGTTTCCAAAGCGCCCAGTAACTAAATGGCCAGACATAGACCTCCTGGAGAGAGCCATTACGCTTTTCACATCAGAAGAAATTATAAATGCAGCAAACAAAATAAAGACAGGCAAAGCCGCAGGACCAGATCACATTCCTCCAGAGATCGTGAAGGTCGTTACCTTGCATAATCCAGATAATATTGCCAGTGTTATGAACACGTGCTTAGGCCAAAGGCCATTTTCCAGATATATGGAAGGAAGCAAAGCTGATACTAATTGAGAATCCAAAAAAGGAACTGCTAAATCCTACCTCATATAGACCCATATGCCTACTGGATGCTGCCGGAAAACTACTAGAGGCGTTGATCAAAAGCAGACTGGAGAAAGAAATAACAGACCGTAAAATCTTACACGACAACCAATTTGGATTTAGGAAAGGGAAATCAACTTTAAATGCGCAATCGAAGATTATGGAAACTCCTGAAGAAATAAAAACAAAGGCCTACAATAACCGAGAATTCTGCACAATGGTCACGTTAGACATAGAAAATGCCTTTAACTCAGTCCCCTGGGAAAAGATAGTGAATGCCTTACATCGGACAAAAATCAGCCCGTACCTAATTAAAATGATTTAATCATACTTCTCAGACAGATATATATTAACCCAGTGGGGGGACAAAATATCAATAACCTGCGGAGTACCGCAAGGATCGATCATCGGACCTTTACTATGGAATATTTTCTATGATCAAATCCTGAGAATCAGCACAGAGAAAGGAGTTACCATGGTGGCGTACGCTGATGACTTGGCGGTTGGTGGTAAGAGCAAGGACCAGGTCTGTTCTGGAAGAAATGGCACAGCATATTGTTAACAAAATAGCCCTGGAGATGGATCAAATGGGCATTAAAATATCACCAAAAAAAAACTGAAATGGTAATATTGGCGGGGAGAAGAAAACTCACAAACCTCCAAATCAATATTCAGGGTGTCACAATAAACAGTACAAGAGCAACTAAATATATGGGGATTCTCATAGACAAAGATGCTAAAATGACCACTCACGTCAAACTGACATGAGAAAAAGCAAATAAAACATTGATGATACTAAATAAAATAACCCCAAAAACAGGAGGACCAAGGGCCTGGAAGAGGCGTATATTGGTGGAAGGCCACTTATATCAACCATTTTGTATGGGGCACCTATTTGGGCAAAGGTATTAAGGTATAAGCACTACGAGGCAATGCTCGAAAGAGTAAACAGAAAAATGGTAATACGCATTACAAGTTCATATAGAACCGTGCCCACAATGGCCATCCTAGCCGTTGCTGGTCTACCACCAATAAGACTCCGAATCATGGAAAGCATATCAATATTCGAAAGGGGAAAGGAATCAAAAACCCAAGCAAGACAGAAATTACTGGAAGCCTGGCACAAAGAATGGAACGACTATGAGGGAAAGGCAAAAAAATTTATCCGAGACGTGAGAGACAAATTTCTACACAACACAAGCAATAACGGGCCATGGATCCTTCAGGTATTATCTACACAGAATGGGAAAGTCAGAGGACAAGGATTGTCGCTATTGTGGGATGGTGGATACAAGGGACCACACAATCTTCCACTGCCCGAGATGGGAACCGCTTCGGATTGCTACTGCTGCCGAATGCAATGTAGAAGTGACGAAACACAACATCGGCGTTCTGCTTTTGGAAGGAAAAAGACAGTGGGCAAGAATAATGGGCATGGTGGAGAAAATAATGAGGACAAAAATAGAGGACGAGAGAAGACGTAAGGCAAATTTGGACTGACAATCTGTTGTGTGTCCTGAAGTAATGCCTAACGGCGGTTTCCAGGCCACGAGCAGATATCCTTGAGGGGGAAGGGTTTTAGTCGGTAGGCATGACTCCAACAAGGGCATGAATCCGACATTCCCATGTCACTGAACATCGAACGCATGGATGTCTTTAGAAGATTTCCTAATCCCCTCACAAAAAGAAAAATGTATATATATATATATATATATATATATATATATATATATATATATATATATATATATATATATATATATATATATATATATATATATATATATATTATTATTATTCACGTATGGGCCCGGGTGGACCACGCGAAGTACAATTAGAGGCGTTTGTTGTTGTTAGCCTTCCTTTGCGCCCATACTAATTTCATTCTTTCGCTATGAGCTTTTTTTCTTTCGTCAGACCAAGTTGTTCCAGTCTTCCTACATTTTTCTCTCTGGCCAACCTTCCAAACGTCAACCTTGTGTCTGAAACAGCCTCTATCCTGAATTTCACTTTGTGTAATATTTGCTGATCTTAGGTCCTCTTTAATTGCAGCAATCCATTTAATTATTTCTACTTTAGCTCTACTCCTATTTTCATAAAATTCGATTATTTGTCTAGTTAGCCTATTTGGATTCATCCGTTTTATGTGTCCGTAAAACTTAAGTCTTCTTTTTCTCATATCGCTATGTATATCTGTGTATTGTTTGATTTCTTGGTTTTCTCGAAGTCGGTATGTTGTTGTATTTATTTGTTTGGGGCCTAGAATATTTCTTATGATTTTTCTTTCCTTCTTTTCAATGTCCTCGATGTCTATCTTTCTATACAAAATGAGCGTTTCTGCCCCATATAGACATTCTGACTTAATAACTGTGTTGTAATGTCTCAGTTTTGTGTTTTTAGATAGGCATTTTTTGTTATAAATATTTTGTGTAAGTCTCAATGCCGTTTCCATTTTTTGACATCTACCCTTATTGGCCGCTTTTTCCAACCCATTTTCCATGATTATTTCACCCAAATATTTGAATTGAGAGACTCGTCTGATGTTACCATATTTTGTTTTTAGAAATAGTGTTCTTAGTCTGTTGCAGGTCATGTATTGTGTCTTTTCAAAGGAAATTTGGGGTCCTACCTTTTCTGCTATTTCTTTTAGGATTTCAATCTGTTTCTGTGCCGTTAATACATCTTGAGCCAAAATTGCTAGATCATCAGCAAACGCCAGACAATCAATTTTGATGTTGGTTCTCCCCAGTTTAATGGGCTGATCAATATTCAGGGCCGACTTTTTTTCACGCCACTCCTGTATTACTTTTTCTAGAACACAGTTAAATAAGAGTGGCGAGAGTCCATCCCCTTGTCTCACTCCAGTTTTAATTTCGAAGGGCTCTGAGATGTCACCCATGAATTTAACTTTTGACCTTGTGTTAGTTAATGTTGCATTAATAATTGCCAGCGTTTTCAGATCTAGTCCTTGTTCTTTCAAGATTCGGAATAAAGATTCGCGGTCTATATACATATATATATATATATATATATATATATATATATATATATATATATATATATATATATATATATTATATATATATATATATATATATATATATATATATATATATATATATATATATATATATATATACATGTATATACATATATATAATATATATATATATGTATATGGACCGCGAATCTTTATATATATATATATATATATATATATATATATATATATATATATATATATATATATATATATATACATGTATATACATATATATAATATATATATATATGTATATAGACCGCGAATCTTTATTCCGAATCTTGAAAGAACAAGGACTAGATCTGAAAACGCTGGCAATTATTAATGCAACATTAACTAACACAAGGTCAAAAGTTAAATTCATGGGTGACATCTCAGAGCCCTTCGAAATTAAAACTGGAGTGAGACAAGGGGATGGACTCTCGCCACTCTTATTTAACTGTGTTCTAGAAAAAGTAATACAGGAGTGGCGTGAAAAAAAGTCGGCCCTGAATATTGATCAGCCCATTAAACTGGGGAGAACCAACATCAAAATTGATTGTCTGGCGTTTGCTGATGATCTAGCAATTTTGGCTCAAGATGTATTAACGGCACAGAAACAGATTGAAATCCTAAAAGAAATAGCAGAAAAGGTAGGACTCCAAATTTCCTTTGAAAAGACACAATACATGACCTGCAACAGACTAAGAACACTATTTCTAAAAACAAAATATGGTAACATCAGACGAGTCTCTCAATTCAAATATTTGGGTGAAATAATCATGGAAAATGGGTTGGAAAAAGCGGCCAATAAGGGTAGATGTCAAAAAATGGAAACGGCATTGAGACTTACACAAAATATTTATAACAAAAAATGCCTATCTAAAAACACAAAACTGAGACATTACAACACAGTTATTAAGTCAGAATGTCTATATGGGGCAGAAACGCTCATTTTGTATAGAAAGAAAGACATCGAGGACATTGAAAAGAAGGAAAGAAAAATCATAAGAAATATTCTAGGCCCCAAACAAATAAATACAACAACATACCGACTTCTAGAAAACCAAGAAATCAAACAATACACAGATATACATAGCGATATGAGAAAAAGAAGACTTAAGTTTTACGGACACATAAAACGGATGAATCCAAATAGGCTAACTAGACAAATAATCGAATTTTATGAAAATAGGAGTAGAGCTAAAGTAGAAATAATTAAATGGATTGCTGCAATTAAAGAGGACCTAAGATCAGCAAATATTACACAAAGTGAAATTCAGGATAGAGGCTGTTTCAGACACAAGGTTGACGTTTGGAAGGTTGGCCAGAGAGAAAAATGTAGGAAGACTGGAACAACTTGGTCTGACGAAAGAAAAAAAGCTCATAGCGAAAGAATGAAATTAGTATGGGCGCAAAGGAAGGCTAACAACAACAAACGCCTCTAATTGTACTTCGCGTGGTCCACCCGGGCCCATACGTGAATAATAATAATATATATATATATATATATATATATATATATATATATATATATATATATATATATATATATATACATTTTTCTTTTTGTGAGGGGATTAGGAAATCTTCTAAAGACATCCATGCGTTCGATGTTCAGTGACATGGGAATGTCGGATTCATGCCCTTGTTGGAGTCATGCCTACCGACTAAAACCCTTCCCCCTCAAGGATATCTGCTCGTGGCCTGGAAACCGCCGTTAGGCATTACTTCAGGACACACAACAGATTGTCAGTCCAAATTTGCCTTACGTCTTCTCTCGTCCTCTATTTTTGTCCTCATTATTTTCTCCACCATGCCCATTATTCTTGCCCACTGTCTTTTTCCTTCCAAAAGCAGAACGCCGATGTTGTGTTTCGTCACTTCTACATTGCATTCGGCAGCAGTAGCAATCCGAAGCGGTTCCCATCTCGGGCAGTGGAAGATTGTGTGGTCCCTTGTATCCACCATCCCACAATAGCGACAATCCTTGTCCTCTGACTTTCC
>JARFXV010001098.1:455000-482500 GCA_031761425.1 Cosmopolites sordidus | reverse complement strand
TCAGTTCTGGAACTGGATGACAAATCTCCTGGGGTACTGTCCTCATAACCCATAAAATAAAGTGAAAACTGCATTGATGGAAAATCTAATTTAGTAAGAAGTTTCATTCCAAGAACTTCTGTATAGAATGGTAGGGATTTTCTTGGATCTTTTATTCTATACATTGTTTGCTGCATTATAAAATCCTGTAACAAAATTAGTTCATTCAAAAAGCAAATTTCGTTAATAATACATTTAAATACATTAAAATAAATGTATTTTACTTATTATTAAATTTACTATTACTATTACTATTATTAAATACATCAAATTAAAATAATTAAAATAAAAAATAATAATACATTAAAATTTGGGAAATATAATAAAACCAACTCATATAAGTTCAGACCTACTAAATCACCAAAATCAAAAGTAAACGAAATAGCGCTTCAACCCTTAATAAAATAAGACAATTAAAAAGAACAAAATATATAATTGTATACTTCATCATTAAAATGGAGGCAGTATTATAAAGGTCCATATTAAGAACTCCTATATCTCATCTCTAAATAAATATATCTAATATATAATAGTGTATCCACAATACCTTTGTTTCTTCAGGAGTTTGTTTACATAATTCTAAAGCTTCTTCGTAAGAAACTGGTGACTGATGTGAATCGCCCATACTTATAAAATGTTTTCCCTTCTAAAAAAAATATTTGGCCAATGACGAGGTTATGTCTAAATTAAATTGGGTTATGTCAATACTTCTTCTTCTTAGAATTTGGCTTCTATTCCAGACAGCGGGCAATTAGCCAGTGCATTAATATTCATGCAGATACGTCTGACAAGAAACCACCCTGCATCAATAGAATTATGAGTCTATCGAAAAATTATTGGATTCGAATACCACTAGAAGCATCCGGCCTGGTTGGAATTGAAAAAATAGTTGCCTTGGTTTACCACTGGAAGCATCTGGAATCAACCGGCCATTGTTACCGGCGTGACAATAAATCGAAAATTGAAAAAAATTGTTATGTTCGATTACCACTGGAAGCATTCGGCCTGGCTACGGCGCGACAGTAGGTCGAAAATTATTTGCTGATTATTTTTATTAATATGAATATTTATCCTTTATATCACTAGTTTTTTTAATTCTGAGTAAGTATATAGTCAGAAACCAAGAATACTCTTAGGGTTTCACGTATGGTCTGCATAATCTACCTTTGCTATCGAAGTTCATGTGTTGTATATGCTTTTAATGATATCTTGTAGCGATTGCCTGATCTTGTGCTGCAACTATACCTGTTTCGCCCTTAAGGTTCCCTTCTGTTAGTCATTTAAATGTTTGTGTTTTATCCACTATAGGTTCATCTATATTTCTAGGATATTGGCCACACATATTATTTTTTTGACAAATGTTCTTAAGGGTGTTTGCAAATTTATTTTTTATATTTATTTTAATGTTGTACGCAGAGTCTCCTATGCCTATTTCTAGTTGGTTCTTATAAATATTTGCTGTTTTTTTAAAGCGAATTTATATTCGTTTGATTTCTAGCATAAACTTTTATTAGCACAACTAATGGATTTCCGATCTTATTTTGTATATATTGTGCCAAACCGATGATAGCTGAGTTATAAGACTTCGACTTGCATTAACCCCCCCCCCCCCCCTTCCTTACGACTGACATATAATCCCTGTACATCTGCTCTTGGATAATGTAAACCATACATTGTAAGCAATTTATTATTATTTATTATTATTCACGTATGGGCCCTGGTGGACCACGCGAAGTACAGTTAGAGGCGTTTGTTGTTGTTAGCCTTCCTTTGCGCCCATACTAATTTCATTCTTTCGCTATGAGCTTTTTTCCTTTCGTCAGACCAAGTTGTTCCAGTCTTCCTACATTTTTCTCTCTGGCCAACCTTCCAAACGTTAACCTTGTGTCTGAAAGCCTCTATCCTGAATTTCACTTTGTGTAATATTTGCTGATCTTAGGTCCTCTTTAATTGCAGCAATCCATTTAATTATTACTACTTTTGCTCTACTCCTACATTCATAAAATTCGACTATTTGTCTATTTAGCCTACTCGGATTCATCCGTTTTATGTATCCGTAAAACTTAAGTCTTCTTTTTCTCATATCGCTATGTATATCTGTGTATTGTTTGATTTCTTGGTTTTCTCGAAGTCGGTATTTTGTGCTATTCATTTGTTTGGGGCCTAAAATTTTTCTTATGATTTTTCTTTCCTTCTTTTCAATGTCCTCGATGTCCCTCTTTCTATTCAAAATGAGCGTTTCTGCCCCATATAGACATTCTGGCTTAATAACTGTGTTGTAATATCTCAGTTTTGTGTTTTTAGATATGCATTTTCTGTTGTAAATATTTTGTGTAAGTCTCAATGCCCTTTCCATTGTTTGACATCTACCCTTGTTAGCCGCTTTTTCCAACCCGTTTTCACTAAATTCACCCAAATATTTGAATTGAGAGACTCGTCTGATGTTACCATATTTTGTTTTTAGAAATGGTGTTCTTAGTCTGTTGCAGGTTATGTATTGGATCTTTTCAAAGTAAATTTAGAGTCCTACCTTTTCTGCTGTTTCTTTTAGGATTCCAATCTGTTTTTGTGCCGTTAATATATCTTGAGCCAAAATTGCTAGATCATCAGCAAACGCCAGGCAATCAGTTTTGATATTGGTTCTCCCCAGTTTAATAGGCTGGTCAATATTCAGAGCCGACTTTTTTTCACGCCACTCCTGTATTACTTTTTCTAGAACACAGTTAAGTAAGAGTGGCGAGAGTCTATCCCCTTGTCTCACTCCAGTTTAATTTCGAAGGGCTCTGTAGTTAATGTTACTTTAATAATTTAATAATTTAATACTCTCTAGTTAATGTTACTTTAATAATTACCATCGTTTTCAGATCTAGTCCTTATTCTTTCAAGATTTGGAATAAAGATTCGCGGGCAATAGAATCATATGCTTTTTTGAAATCCACAAACGTACAGACGAAATTTTTATTGTACAGTTTTTGATATCTTAGGATCAACTTTAAATTCAGGATCTGTTCAGGGCAGGATCTGCCCGGTCGAAAACCTGCTAGATATTCACCAATTTTAGGTTCTAACTGTCCCTGTGCTCTGTCTATTAGACATTGATATAGAATCTTGTAACAAACTGGGAGAAGAGATATCCCTCTGTAGTTGTTTACATCCGTTCTATCTCCTTTCTTGTGTAGTGGGTGGTTTAAAGCATCTTTCCAATCTTCCGGAGTCCGTTCGGTTCGCCAAACTTCTTGTAGAATTTGGTTATTTCCTTGATTGTATCTGGACCAGCGGATTCCAAAAGTTCAGCAGTGGTTCCATCTTCACCAGAAGCTTTGTTATTTTTAAGTCGCTTGATTGGCCTAATTATTTCATCTTAATTCGGTGGTAATGAATCTGGGTTTGTTTGTTTAGCGTTTAGTGTTGGTAATTTGTTTAAGGGCTCAGGAGAGTTTAGTAGTTGTTCAAAATATTTCACAAGTTCTTTGCAATTGTCTTGGTTATTTAGAGCTAAATGTCCGTTTTACTTTTGGATGCAAAGACTTTGGCGTTGATAGCCTGTTAATTTAGTTTTAAATGTTTTGTAAAAATTTCGTGTGTTATTTGTTTGGAAATCTTTTTCTAATTCATTGATTTGATACTTTTCATATTTTCTTTTAGTTTGTCTAATTAACTTCGATGTTATAATGTATTGCTGTTTTTTGACTGTTTCAATCTTTGAATGCTTTACTTCGGCTTAATACTGCTTGCTCGCAAACTTCATCCCACCACGGATGTTTTCTACGTTTTTGTGAAGGGACCAACTTTAAGGCTATTTTAATAATTTTTTGTTTCAATTCTTGCCAATTCTGTGTTGGTTGTTTATCAAGCTCTTCTGATAGGGTTGGTTTTATTTTTATAGGGTCGAACTTTGGTATTAGCAGTCTCTTTTGAATAAGTTTTCGAGGTTTTAAGCTAAGTTTGATTCTAGTCAAGTTAGTTCCTTTCCTGACTTGAACATTCAAAATCTCTTTATAATTGGGGTACGAAATGGCAACATGGTCAATTTGAAATTCACCCATGTACGTGTTTGGGCACTTCCAGGTCTTTTGTTTTATTATTTTCTTGTTAAAATGGGTTGACATTATTTTTAGATTAAACTGCGAACATAGTTCAACCAATCTTCTACCATTATGGTTAGTCTATTTATAAGCGGGAAAACTGCCGACTGTTTTCCTGTAGTTTCTTTCTTTCCCTAGTTGGGCGTTGAAATCACCCAATAGGATTTTTACATGGTTAGAGGGAATTTTAGAGATTGTCTTTTCCCGAATTTCCCAGAACTTATTTACTTTTTCAGGATTAGATTTATTTTCTTCGTTAACTCGGAGGTGTGCATTTATTAATGTATAGTTTTTGTTAGAACACTTGAGTGATAGTGTCATAAGTCGATTATTTACTGGCTGGACATTAGTTATAGAACCAAGAATGTTTCTTGAGATAGCGAAAGCAACACCGATATGTGGTGTATTTTTGAGTACTCATTTGTCCGTTTTACTTTTAAAAAGTCTGTAGTTTTCCGAATTCTAAGGTGTTATCATCTGTCAATCTGGTTTCTTGCAAATGCAAAATTTGAATTTTTTGCTGATTCAATGTTCGCCCCAATTCGTGTAGTTTTCCTGGGCGCAGGAGAGAATTTATATTTACCCTTCCAAAGAAAGTTTTTGTTTTCGGTTTCAGGCGTTAGCCAGAGGTCTCCGATTTCCCCCTTTGAAAAATTTTGCGTTTAAGCTCGAACGCCCCAGAATCCGAAAGTCCGGTTGTACCAGCAAAGCTGGCAGGGGATTCTCTACCTCCTGGGGTAAGTTTGTAATTACTAGAACGCTTCATCTTGTACTTTGAATTAAAGGTTTGAACCATGACGGGTTGCAGGGGTTAGTTCCAGAATTTAAATATCAGCCGCACCGCTGGTAAACAGACGCTGACTACTCAACCGCTTGATACAAGTCAGACGCTAAGTGGATTTAATTTTTTTTGTCTTGGTTCGGGGCTGCTTATTTTGAGATATTCGCAGCTGTCCATTAATATCTAATGGAACTTTCACTATCCACCACCCGTGACCCGTCCAGTACCTTAGGCGAAGTATACTGGACAATTTATTATTATTATTGTTCTGCTCATCCTTACTGTAGAATCTCAGCTCATGCTGGCCGGTATTCCAATGCCAAGATGAAAAAGCAATTCAGCTCCTCTCACCCTAGCATAATATCTTATGAACAATGTACACGTTTGCAAGAGCACGGCACGCTGTCCCACTATGGCAATCGATCTCGAGATCCCGAGGCTCTCGAGGTTCTTTGAAAATCTCTCACTTATCAGGCCTTCGGCGGATATAACGAAGGACACTACATCTACCTTACTCAGTTTCCACTGGTTCTTCAAGTCGTATGCCAGATTTTCATACTTTGTGGATTTTTCTATCTCAGTTTTTCTAATGTTGTGAGATAGTGGCACTGCGATGTCAATTATAAAAGCCCTCTTGTCCTTTTTGTTGATTAGAACAATATCCGGCCTGTTATAATCAACCGTTCGATCGGTAGTGATTGGTCTGTCCCAGTAAAGAATGGTATCGGATGATTCAAGTACAGGAGAAGGCGAGTACTTATAATATTGAGGAGGTGCATTTTCTAATAGCGAGTATTTTTTTGCAATTTGTTGATGTATAATTTTTGCCAGCTGATTATGCCGTCCTAAATAAGCATTAGGAGCAAGGGCCGGGCAACCGCCAATAAGGTGCTCAATTGTTTCCCCCAAAGTACCGCATTTCCTGCACTTATCGACTACGTCCAAATGCAGTATGTGCTTTTCATAGTTTTTTGTTCTTGTTACCCTATCTTGAATAGATATCGCGAAACCTTCTGTTTCTGGGTACAAGAGTCCATCGGTGAGCCACTTCAGAGACAATTGTTCGTCAATGGTGTCATCTTCGAGTGACTTAGGAAACCTTCCGTGCAATGTTTGTCCTTTCCATTCTCGAACACAGTCCGTGAGTGTTGTTCTGCTATCAATACGATTTTGTTTATTTAGGTTCAGTGGGGTGAAACCCCGATCCTCATTTGCAACCAATTTCATTAACGTACTGTTTGAATCAAGGAAGTGTTTTCTCATTCTATTTTCTTGATTGAGACAGAGATTTTTTACGTTTACAAGGCTTCTACCCCCCAACTTTCTTGGGATGTATAGTCTTTTCGTAGATGAGTTTGGATGCAGGCATCGGAACTTTGTCAATGTTCGGTGCGTCAACCTATCGAGTTCATCAAGGTCAGTTTCTGACCATTTAACTATGCCAAAAGAATATGTCAGAGTTGGCACCGCCCAACCGTTGATCGCTCTAATGAGGTTTCCTCCGTTCAGTTTGGTGTTTAAAAGTTTTGTAAGTCTCTTTTGGTATAGAGTGGAAAAGTCCTTCTTTAACTGGTTATGATCAAGTTTATCCTTTTGGGGTATTCCTAAATATTTGTAGGATTCTTCTGGTGCTAGTTGTTGTATGTTACAAAGTGTTGAATGTTGACTCTGAACCTTTCCCTTCTGTATACTAATGGTAGAGCATTTGTCCAGTCCGAATGACATTCTGATATCCCTACTAAATGTTTCACCCGTTTTTATCAATGAGTTTAATTTTTCTCTAGTTTCTCCATATAATTTAAGGTCATCCATATATAGAAGATGAGAAAGCTTTCTTGGATTCCTCATGTTAAGTTTATATCCAATATTGCTGTTGTTGAGTAGTGTGGACAAAGGGTTCAATGCTAAACAGAACCAAATTGGAGAAAGGGAATCTCCCTGAATGAATCTCCCTTATTATTATTATTATTATTATTATTATTTTTATTATTATTATTATTATTATCCTCGTACTGAACTCAGCATCTCAGCCTAAGCTGGTCTATAGTACAATGCCAAAATGAGAAAACAATTCAACTCCTCTCACTTAGCATAAAATTTTACGAACAATGCGGCAGGTACGTACTGCACGTGGTCCCACTATGGCAATCAATTGCCATGCGGAGTACTCCAGTACTCCGGAGTACTCCAACTCCAATGCGGAGTACTGCACGTGGTCCCACTATGGCAATCGATTTTGAGATACCAAGGTTCTTCAAATTTTTTGAAAAGTTCTTACGTATTAGGCCTTCGGCGGATATAACAAAAGGCACTACCTCTACCTTATGCAGTTTCCACTGGTTTTTCAAATAGTACGCAAGGTTTTCATACTTAGTGGTTTTCTCCAACTCGGTTTTCCTGATATTATGAGAGAGTGGCACTGCGATGTCAATTATAAAAGCCCTTTTCTCCTTTTTACTAATTAGAACAATGTCTGGTCTATTATAATCGACCGTACGATCTGTTGTGATTGGTCTGTCCCAGTATAGGATTGAATCAGATGATTCCAATACGGGAGAAGGTAAGTACTTATAATATGGAGTAGGTGAGTTATCTAATAGCGAATACTTTAATGCAATTTGCTGATGTATAATTTTCGCCAGCTGATTATGTCTTCCTAAATAAGCATTAGGGGCTAGAACTGCACACCCACCGATAAGGTGTTCAATCGTTTCCCCCACTATACCGCACTTCCTACATCGGTCGACAACATCCATGTGCAGTATATGCTTTTCATAGTTCCGTGTTCTTACTACCTTATCTTGAATAGATGTCGCAAAACCTTCTGTTTCTGGGTACAACAGCCCATCGGTCAGCCATTTTAGAGACAATGGTCCATCAATGGTATCATCCTCGAGTGACTTTGGATACCGTCCATGCAGTGTCTGTTGTTTCCATTCACGGACACAATCCGTAAGTGTTGTTCTACCATCAACACGATTCAATTTATCTAGGTTCAACGGGGTGAAACCCCGGTCCTCCTTAGCAACCAAATTCATTAGCGTGCTGCTTGAATTAATGAAGCGTTCTCTCATCTTACTCTCCTGGTTCAGACAAAGGTTCTTAATGTTCACGAGGCCTCTGCCTCCCAACTTTCTTGGAATGTATAGGAACTTTCTTGGAAGGAATAGGTCAGAGTTGGCACTGCCCATCCATTGATCGCTCTAATCAGGTTTCCACTGTTCAGTTTGGTATTTAAAAGTTTTGTAAGCCTCTTTTCGTACATAGTAGAAAAGTCTTTCTTTAACTGGCTATGGTTAAATTTCTCGTTTTGAGGTATACCTAAATATTTATAGGATTCTTCTGGTGCCAGTTGTTGTATGTTACAGTGTGTTGAATGTTGATTATTCCTTTCTGAATGCTAATGGTAGAGCATTTATCAAGTCCGAATGACATCTTGATATCCCTACTAAATTCTTAAATTCTACATTTTTATTAAGGAGTTTAGTTTTTCCCTAGTTTCTCCATAGAGTTTAAGGTCATCCATATATAGTAGGTGCGAGAGCTTTCGTGGATTCCTCATGTTTAGTTATATCCTATATTATATTATTATTACATATTATTACTGTTGTTCAGTAATGTAGACATAGGCTTTAGGGCTAGACAAAACCAAACTGGAGAAAGGGAATCTCCCTGAAAAATTCCTCTCTCGATATTCGCTGTTGTAATGCATTGTTGATCGATAAAGAGATTTGTTTTTCCATTTCCCCATCAGGCACCTTAAGGAGTTAATGATGGGAGGGCTTATTTTATAAATCTTCAGGGCTTCTAGTAACCAATCGCGTGGAACACTATCGAAGGCTTTCCTGTAGTCTATATAGCAGATGTTTAGGTTTCGTTTTCTTTTCCGCGCTTGTTCGAGAACTACAGCATCGATCGTTAGCTGTTCCTTGCATCCCATACTTGCTCTTATACATCCTTTCTGCTCTACTTCAAAAATATTGTTTTCATCACAATGTTTGTAAATTTTTTCATTGATTAGGGTTGTCCACAATTCATAAAATACTGACAGACATGTGATGGGTCTGTAGTTATTGGGTTGCTTAGTATCACCCTTTTTGTACAGAAGATATGTATTGCCTTCCATTAAAAAATTCGGGAAAGTATCAGGATTTATCATTACCTCTTTAAATGCACTAGCAAGTGGGCGGTGGGCCGCCGTAAAGATTTTAATCCAGAAGTTATGTAGTCCATCTGGTCCAGGAGCTTTCCAGTTATGGGTTTTCTTGACGGCGGTGCAAATGTCAGTCGCCGTGAAATCGTTAAACTCAGTTGAACAGTTGTGTGCTGTTCAATTGTTTTAATCCAAGGTGCCGTTTTTCATAGTCATCTGATCTTTTCCAAACCGATTGCCAATATTCTGCAAAGGAGGACATGTCCACATTCTCAAGTTCTGACCTGCTACTGCCTTGTTCGAGCTCTCTATAAAATTTCTTTTGACTATTTATGAATACTGAATTTTGGTGCTTTCGTTTTTTTAGCTCATTGTATCTTGCTAGCCTAGCCCCTTTAGATTTAGCTTTCTGTCTAAACCGATCTTTAAGATCCAATAATTTTTCGGAGAAGTTTGGATCGTCGAAGCCAATGCCAGATTTATTGGCAATTGTTTTTATTTTTTTCGTTACTTTACTTGATCGATTACCAGAAAGGTATTCTGAGATGACGTCGACTTTCCTTCGGAAATCATCGATATTGTTTTCAAGGCGTGTTTTCCAGGCAGGCGTATTTTTCTGGAAATTATGCCTGCTTGCACTGGGGGAGTATGTTTTTTGGCCTGAAATTTCGTTCGCAGTCACTGCTGCACAGTACAACGCAAGATGTATATCACACAGATCTAGTATCCCAGCCAGATGTGATTCCAGAACTTTATTGATCTGCATTAGAGTAATACGAGCTTTTGTAATATTTCGCAGTATTGGAATTTTTGGTCTATTTAGTGGATTTGACCCAATAAAATGGGCCAAATTTCTGTAAAACTTCTCTCGTACATTAGACAAGTTATGTTGTAAGGTCACTTCCTCATTGCTTGACGGTGAGACCTCCGGTGGAAAATTAGGAGTTTGTTCTATAGGCTGAGCCTCTGTGGTTAAGGTGAGGACGCCTATATTATCTTCTTCATGTTGCTGATATGTAATGTTCTGGTGTAATTCATTACCAACTACTCTCTTGACATTCATTAGTTCTGTTTCGGTGAGATACTTTTTATTTAAAATTATATTTTTACGGTCGGCTAAGTTTTGCTCAGACAGCCGAGTTCCAGGGAACCTCTTCTTATATTCTTGATAGAGTGCATTTCTCCATCCAGGAAGCGGCTTATCTCCGCACTGGTTCACGTAATAGTAGATACGCATTACCTCAATATTCATTTCGCGTGTCCATCTGATACGTGGAGTGCGTTCAGTTCTAGTGGCAGCCCTCCTTATGGGGGGCGAGCCAGCAAGAACCGGGACATGTCCGTCTTCCATTTCATTATTAATCTGCATTCTGCACTGATCTTGTGATGAAGTGCTCGGTGGTGCGAGTCTTTGATTTTCAAATTGTTGCTCGGGTACCTTTTTCGTTCCCATTCTTGTGGTGCCATAGAGTTGAGAACTGCCACTCCCTCCAGATTCACCAACCCAGATTCACCAGCCCCTGACAAATTCTGCCGACGGTTCCGAAGGGTTCTTGTCCGCAAAACCCTACCGCGTTGTATAATACCATTATCTGTTGCAGTCTCCATAAAAAAAAATTTTGGGTTCAAGGGAAAAACCAAGTCACCCAAGTCAGAGCCACCCAAGGCAGAACCCCGATTTACCTTAGGAAAGCTATTTACTACCGGAGGGCGCTAGGTATCCGGAGACATCGTTCGAGACACTTTAACCCTGTGCCATTCAGCTCCTCGGCACGATGGATTTCCACCTTGAGCTTGGGGTTTTTTTTTCCAGAGGTTTACTCCTCTCAGCTCGGGAAGGTGGTGGCGCCACTCACCAAGCGGATTATCCGCCTCCTGCGGAGTATCTACCCCCTGCCTTATTATTATTATTATTATTATTATTTTAATTTATTGGATTTTCCCGGTAGTACATTTATAACCGGAACAAATCTGTTATTCTAAATTCGTTCTTGTTCGCTTCTTTGTCGATATCAACTTGGTTCACTTGTCTTGTAACCATACGGGCTTCGATTAAGCATATTACTCAACGGGTTCAATATCAGACAAAACCAGAGTGGGCTTAGGCTGTCACCTTGGAATAGTCCTCTATTAACCTTAATCGGATGTGTAATATAACTTAATGTTGTAGATTTAATCTGCAGTTTTGTCGTCCATAGGCCCATCAGATATCTCAGAGTTTTTACGACCTGTCCATCAATGGAGTATAATTCTAGGACTCGAATTAGCTAACTATGGGGAACCAAATCGAGTGCCTTTTGATAGTCTATCCATCCCACTGAGATATTGCGATGTTTTGTTCTTGCCTGGTTAGTAACTATCGAATCGATTATCAAAAGCTCTCGTGTCCCTTGCGATCATTTTTTGCATCCCATTTGGTCAGGAGCCTGTAGGTTAGTTCTAGTTAGGTGAGATTCAATATTTGTGGCTAGGATAGACGTAATGATTTTATATAGGGTTGGAAGGCATGTAATAGCTTGGTAGTTCTTAGGATCATCAGAGTTACCTCCTTTGGGAATCAGCGTTGTACTTCCTTCCATTAAAAATACTGGCATTACTTCTGGTTTTTCTAGTACCTTTTGAAACTGAATAGCCAAAAATTTGTCCGTTGAAATAAAGTACTTTCACCAGTAATTTTGTATCTTGTCCGACCCAGGTGTCCTCCAGTTCAGGGTACGTCTTAGAGCATTTCTAATTGTTTTTCCCGGCTTTCGACATTCGGCATTTTTTGAAGAGTAGCAAGTAATTATTATTATCCTTTATATCACCAATTATTTTATACTGGGTGTGTGAGTATATAGGCAAAAACCCAGAGTATACCATACTCTTAGGGTTTCTACTCTACTTTCCATACTTTCCATACTCTACTGGTCTGTTGGCAAATATTGTCCGATCAGTTTGAATTTGTTGATCCCATAAGACAGTTTTTTGTCCAACGGTTAATACTTGTTGGGGTTGGTGTTCATACCATTTCTGGCAAGTTTCTATTCCAAGCTTTCGACAAATATTATATTAATAATTATAATATTATTATTATTATTCTTTATATCACCAGTTTTTATACTGAGTGTGTAAGTATATAGGCAAAAACCGAGAGTATACCATACTCTTAGGGTTTCTGCTCTACTTTCCATTTTAACCTATACAGCGTCGAATTATGTGAGTAGAGCCAAACAATGCCGCTTTTTGAAGATCTGTTATGTTATGTTCTCCTGGAACCATTTCAATATATTCCTTGAGATTCCTAGACACTGCGCCGGTACTCTCAATTACTACTGGAATTATATGAGCTTTCAAACCCCACATTCGAAAAACCTCTATAGCCAGATCTTTGTATTTGAGCACTTTCTCCGCTTCCTTTTGAATTACGTTTCTATCTAATGGTACAGCGATATCTATAATGATACAGGTTTTTTGTTTTAAATCTTTAATAAGCATATCTGGTCTGTTGGCTAATATTGTCCGATCAGTTTGAATTTGTTAATCCCATAAGACAGTTTTTTGTCTATCGGTTGATACTTGTTGGGGTTGGTGTTCATACCATTTCTTGCAAGTTTTTATTCCAAGCTTTCGACAAATATTAAAGTTAATCAACTATGCAACTTTATTATGTCTATCTAAATATTGTTTTTTGGCAAGTATAGGGCATCCGCTAAGTACATAATCTATTGTCTCGTCGTATGTTCTGCATAATTTACATTTGCTATCGACATCCATGTGTTGTATATGCTTTTGATGATATCTTGTAGCGATTGCCTGATCTTGTGCTGCCACTATAGTTGCCTCTGTTTCGCCCTTAAGCTTCCCTTCTGTTAGCCATTTAAATTTGTGTGTTTTATCCACTACACGGTCATCTATATTTCTAGGATATTGGCCATGCATGACATTATTTTGCCAAGTTTTCTTAAGGGTGTCTGCAATTTTATTTTTTATATTTATTTTTATGTTGTCCAGAGAGTCTCCTATGTCTATTTACAATTGGTTCTCATAAATATTTGCTGTTTTTTGTAGTAAATAAATATTTGTTTGATTTCTGTCATAAACTTTTATTAGCTCAACTAATGGATCTCCGATCTTATTTTGAATATATATTGTGCCAGACCGGTAATAGCTGCTTTATAAGTCCCTTCGATTTGCATTAAACCTCTGTCCCTTTCCTTACGACTGACATATAATCTCTCTACATCTGCTCTTGGATGATGTAAACTATACATAGTGAGTAATTTTCTAGTTTTCCTGTCCAAGTTTTTTATTTCATCTGATGTCTATTTTATGATACTAAAACTATATTGCAGAATTGGAATTGCAAGTGAACATACAGCTTGTATTTTATTTCTGCCTGTTAACTCAGATGCTAGGATTAATCGGAGACGAGATTTGCTCGCCTTCTTCTACACCAAGATATTTATAAGTTTTTCCATTGTTGTTTAACTATTTTCTGCATTTTGCCTCTTTTAAATATAGCTGCTGCACATTTTTCGATTCTGCATTTCGAAACTGCATCTTTATATCTCTGCTAAACTCGCGCACCGTTTCAATCTATTTTGTTCATCCTCATTTTTAGCTATGAGTTTGAGGTCATCCATGTAAACCAAATGCGATATTCTTGTGTTTTGCTTTTTATAACCCGTGTTCATTTCGTTAAGTTCTTTCGATAGCGGTGCAAGTGCTATGCAAAATAACAGAGGTGACAGCAAGTCTCCCTGAAAGATTCCCCTTTTTATGTTAATTTTGTTTGTTCGGATTTTTGTTTCTTTATTGTTGATAATCATTGTTGTGTTCCATCCATTCATTATGATTTTGATGAACTGTAGTAGTATAGGGCTAATTCCGATTAGTATTATTATTAGTATTATTACTATTCTTATAATTTTTATTATATGTAAATTTGTTAGTATCTAAAAAAGGGGGTTAGTTGACAAACGGCGAAAGGGAAACGATGGGAATAAAACAGACCAACACAAAAGAAGTATTGGAACAATTAGTAAATTTTCAAATTAGACTAAGTTTAAATTAAAAACTTCGCATAGGCCGTCAACATCATAGATGTAAAGAAAAACTACATTCTGATTTTGTTAATGACCAGGAATTTACTTAGAATATTAATTTTTAAAGATTCTAATAAATCAAACAAAATTAAGTAAATATAAAATTGTAATTTTTTTTTTGATACCAAATAATGAGAATAATAATTGTTCCAATGAGCTAGGACTCACCGAAAGGAGAGGAACACTGATCACATGCCAAAAATAGGACTTCGAAGAATAGGTAACACCTCCACACTTTTGGATTGCGCTCATGCCAGAATGTGTATTATTTTTTGATATATTTTTTTTAAATTATATATTTCTTTATTCACAACTTTTATTCTGTGTATATTTGTAATAATTAAATGTATAATTTATATATTTCTGCTAATAAATATCAAATTCACTTTAATACTAATTTAATGGAAATAGGTAAAAATTAAAACAAATTCAAAAAAATAATATATTTATAATCGTAAAAAATACATAATTCTTATTTATTCATTTAGTGATCTATAATTATAAGTTCATCTATGCCCCAATCCTCATATGAATGATCTGGTAAATATCTTCTAATTATTATTGGAATTTTCCTCTGTTTTAGTTCTTTCATTGCAATTTGCAATGGATCCGTTTCTCCATCTAATTCAACCATTACTGGTGCACACATAGCTATCTGTAGAGCTCTTGTACCTAAAACCCTTGCTCTTTCATACTTAGTCATATACTTTGTAGTTATCCGTTTATTCTTAGGTACACCTCCACCAGCTTGACCTAAAATAGATTGACTGCATAGAGAAAACAACATAAATATAATAAATCTACCAGGTTGCAATATATCAATGTTATCCCCTTCTTCTTCTGGCTGTTCTAATTCCTCAATATTATCATCTTCTACATCATCGTCAAAATCATCACCGACATCGTTATCATCGTATTCTTCATCTGCCATGATTTAAAAATATTCAAGGATATATTAGGTATTATACAAAACAAAAATATTCTCTAAATGTTCAAACAAAACTATATAAAAATAGTGGCGCAATGTAATAAACATTAAGTTCCTATAACCTACAAAAAATTTACTCTTCTTTTATATGTTTAAGTGGCGTTAACAAATTCCACGTTTATCTTTTCTAATTTATCAAGATGGTTTTTGTTTTATGCACTGTAAATTACTTAAAAAAAAATGGATTGCTGTATCATGAGTTTACAGCACAATAGTTACTATTAATTGTTTCAACTAGGTCAGAAATATTACTGTCAAATAATTCATGAAATTGTTGACAAATATATTTATTACACCTTAAGTTCTAGAATATGATTTATTATTGGTAATTTTTCATCTTAAGATTAACATAGCTTGAAAAGATTAAAAATTAGAGAGAATTATTGCAATGCAAAGATATAGTGGGTTTCTGAAATACTTTCCAAGATGGAAGGAAATTGTACGAAGTATTTCATATATTCAAGGGCAGTCTCCAGAACCTAGAATTCGAGAATACTTTTATTTCATTGACCATCAAGGAATGGTAAAATCTTTGACTTGTTATGTCATTTTATATTTTTATATGTAGTTATTTTTAGACGATGCACGGATGAAGAATTTCACATCATGCTTTAAAGAAAAGAAATTCCTTCGATTCTTTTTTAATCAACTTCAAATAAATAATACAAATAGATATCCAGAATTTCCTTTCATTTCATTATGCGGTAAAGAAAGGAATTTTGTTCGATGTGATGATTATCCTATAGTCTTTACTAACATTTTTGAACACAAAAATGAATATTATCTAGCTCATAACCATGCTGACAACCTTCTAATTGTAAATTTTGAACCTGAAAGGATTTTTATGTTACCAGAAACTGGCAGAGTGTATCACCCAGCACATAAAAGGGTTGGATCTATTGGTTTAGTCAAATCTCAACTGGCTATTGAATTTAGTAGCAAATTTAAATTTGAAGAAGGTGAAGACCATCCTCCCACACATTTTAAATTTCTTGGAAAAATATATGAACTCCAAACAGATTGGTATTATAAAATAAAAAAGATAACCTAGTAAAGCTTTTTTTTATTAAAATATTAACAAATATAATAAAATAAAATTTTGTTCAATTTATATTGCACTTTATAAAACAATAAATACTAAGTGTATAAGCAAACTATAGTGCTTTAATTATATAATAGAAATTTGATTATCATTCAGTCCTTTGCTGTAGTGTATTTAACATAAATGTGTATGATACTCACGGAACCTAGTGCATATTCTCTTGAAAATGATAGCTAACATAACATATCTATAATAGACCTTATCAACAATTATAAAGGCAATCCACTAATGATCTGTTCAGAAATCTAAGAAATGTCAGGTCAAAAGTTATTGCTATAAAATAAATATATGTATAAAGACTAAGATGCAGGAGTTGAATCGAATTTATATAATATAAACTACAAGTCTTGTTTAACATCATTTTCAGGTGGTGGAGTTAGAGGTCGCTCCAAAGATTTAAAGCTTTTTGGTAAAACCCACGAGTATCCTTTCTTTTCAAATTTAGGTCTCTCCTGCATAAAAGTCAACATTTTTTCCTTTTTATGGATTTCAGAATCAAATTTTTCAAATACTATATAGTGTTTATCATCTGTTGGAGGAGTATCAAATATATGATCCTTACTTTGTTGTACTAATTCTTGAGCTTTATTTGTAAATTCTTCTTTATTTTTTGTAACCCTAACAGAAAAAATCTAAGTTAGAATTAATATTTTACAGCAAATCGCTATATTTGATATAGATTGTAGATTTTTACTTACTAATTACACTCAACAGTATCATTTCAAACTTACATTTCAGATGCTACTTTGTTTATACCATGGTTTACAGTGGCTTCTACATTAGAAAAAATCCATTGTATATATTTTAAGACTTGCCAAAGATGTTGTTCATTTTTATTCCATGTTGGAAAAGCTCCCAATAAATTCACTTCATTTGTTTCTGATTGTATCACAGGATGAAAGACTTTAGTTTGAAGCACAACTTTCTGAAAATTAAATTATACATAAAATATGCATAGTTTCATTTTAGGTGAAAATTAAACTTACTGGGTGTTCACAATCTGGAAATTTTTCATCTAATATCATAGTAAATCGAAAAATACCATCTTTATAAGGCCCATTTCTTACAAAAACTATACCAAACCAAACTACAAAAAATGTTTCTTTATATCTTTGTAACTTTTAGTTCATTACCTACTTAGTGAATTTTCTCTGGACGGAATAACATAAACACCTTGAATATCCTCAGTCTCAATCATTTTACTAAAACAAATTATTCAATAAATACATGTACATTATTTTTTTATAGTTTGTTCTTACTACTCAGCTAGAATAATGTATTCTTGTCTATATATCTTAAAAATTCTGTTTAAATCTTCATTTTGTCTACCAAATAAATTTTCTTGAGTTGTTTCAAGTGGCGGTATCACTCTTCTCAAGGAACCTTGTCTAGTAAAAGTTTCTGTAGATTCATCCTAAAATCACATTAATCTATAATTAGATGGGGAAAATAAATTAGAGTTGTTGGCAAATTATACACACTATAACATTTACCTTATTTTCATTACTCATTGGTGCAGCAAATATTTCCAAATAATAGAACTAAAAATAATACGATGTTCTTGCTAAACATAATCATTAGAAGTATATCCAATGTTATCATCAGATAACGTGGATTAATAATTCCAAAACATTATCTCTCTACCCACATTGTACAAGATTTGATTTGACGTACATATATCTCGTAGTTAAATTGGAGCACGGATTACATACAGACAAAATGTCATTTTAATGGCATAATAATTATTTAGGTTCAACAACTGAAAAAAGAAGAAGAATATATTTCGAAAATAGAAAGGTTAGATTGTGACTCTTCCGTTCCTATAGGTTTATTTTTCTAGCTTTAGTTGTGTATATTAATTCATATGTAAATATATAATCTTTCCATATTCTATATATAAAAATATTATTTCCGAATAAATGAAATCGAATAAGTGTTGACTACACATTCTAGATCGGTGAAAATGTCATCAGATAGCGGCTCTGATAGTGAATCAAATAGAAGTGGATCACCAAATACACAGGGTAGTACAGAATATGCAGAAAATAGAACAAGGTCTAATTCGCGTGAGCCTGATGACAATAATGCACAAAATAAAATATCCTCACGGCCTGGTAGTAGACAGTCTAGTCGTTCTGGCAGTCGTTCAAGGTCCCCATCTGGTAGTGGTGCCTCACTTAGATCAAGGTCTCAAAAATCTCAAAGTCCTATAGGAATTCGAAGTTCTGCGGGTTCCCATAGATCAGGCTCGGCTGCATCAAGACATTCAGGTTCCCCTGTGTCGCGAAGGTCAGGCTCAGCTGAGTCAAGGCGGTCAGGTTCAGCTGAATCTAGAAGGTCAGGTTCAGCGGCATCAAGAAGAGTTGGTTCACCTGCATCTAGAAGGTCAGGTTCACCTGCATCCAGAAGGTCAGGTTCAGCTGCATCTAGAAGGTCAGGTTCAGCTAGATCTAGATCAGATTCAGCTATCTCCAGAAGATCAGGTTCAGCTACATCAAGAAGGTCAGGTTCAGTTGCATCTAAAAGGTCAGGTTCACATGATTCTAATAAGTCTAGGTAATTCAAAAGTAGTTCTAGCAATTTAAATTATTGATATTTGCATAAACATCACTTGTGTAGATCCAGATCTGTATCTTCTAATAAATCACATTCTGGATCACCTGTATCAAAGAGATCACAATCTGTAGCCTCAGGCAGATCAAAATCCCAAAATTCCCACAAATCAGGTAGTAGAAGTCCTCAATCACAAAGATCAAGATCTGGTTCAAGACATTCTCGAGATTTTCAAAAGTCTAGGTCGGTAGGATAAAGTACAATACTTGCATGTAAACTTTCAATATAATTCTAGATCAAATTCAAGAGATTCTCGTCGCTCCGCATCACAACGATCAGATTCAGCCGCATCTAAGGGATCACACCGCTCCAGAAGGTCTGGATCTCATCATTCTAGAAGGTCCGGATCTCATCGTTCTAGAAGGTCTGGATCTAATCATTCTAGAAGGTCTGGATCTCATAATTCTAGAAGGTCTGGATCTCATCATTCCAGAAGATCTGGATCTTATCATTCTATAAGGTCTGGATCTCATCATTCTAGAAGGTAAAACTTGAAAGAATTTGTTTTGTTTCAATAAAATCGTATTGATTTTTGATTTTTGTAGGTCCCAGTCAGCTGCATCAAGAAGATCTGGGTCAGCAACTTCCAAAAGATCAGAATCTAAGGAATCTAGAAGATCTGGATCAAATGATTCAAAAAGATCTAGATCGAGGTCTGGGGCATCCGGTAGGAGTGTTAGTGCTAGCTCCCATAAATCAAATTCTAAGTATAGTTTTCGACAAAAACTATGTAATTTGATAGTTCATTATCTTTAAATAATACATTACAGATCAAGATCGAATAGCCCGAATCTTCAAATAGATGAACAGGGGTCACCAAGAAGTGAGAAAAGTACTTCTAAAAGACAAAGAGATAGTTCAGAAGAAAAAGGATCATCTAAGAAAAAAGCTAGAATTTTGGACTCAGATAGTGAAGGTGAAGGAAATGATAAAGGTAATAAAATATTTTAATGATTTAAATTAAAATTTATATTTAAGCACCTTTTTAAAATTTATTATTAGGCGTCCACCTTCACATCTTAGATCAAATCAAATTTAACCTAATTTTCGATCCTTAACTTTTATACGCTGCAGAATCTAGCTTATTTTAAAGCATCATCTTTCATCTTCAAAATAAGGTATGACACAAGGCTACTGTGAATATAAGAATGAAAAATTCTTTGGGCTGAAAAAAAAATGATGTGGAAACTAAATATATGCTGTTTCATACAGTACTTTTAAGAAGTGGTTTCAGTAATTTCAAAACTAGAAATTTTTTGACGTATATGATGCAGAACATGTTGGGCAGCTAAAAAAAGTGGAGGATGAAACATTGGAAGCATGCTTGAAGAAAATCCTTGGGTCTCCTATAAATTCATAGTTGAGAATAAAAATAGGCAAGGATGTGTCATTTTTGTCCAGATTCAAAAAAAAACAATACACATATAAGATCGTGACCTGTAATGAGAAATGAACCCTCTACAAAAATTTAAAGAGGTGAAAATCATAGGTTAATTTTGGTGACCCATCAACTTTTACCATAAAATCAAATATGCTTGCCAAAATGCTGTGTACATGGATGTCACCATATATACAATATAGCTGGGCGTCGTATACCATGAGTTGCTTCAAATGGTCACTGCTGACCATTATCAATAAGCCATTTTGCTTCAGAACAACGCATGGCCATATACATCAAAAATAACTCTGGAAATGATCACTCAGAAGGGCAGGGAGACTTTAAAGACCCAGCGTTTTCTCCAGAATTGTCCTCTTTGAATATTTCTTCTGATCACTTCAACTTAGCTTAGTCACTTAATACCTCTTGAGGAAGTCAAAAAAAGCCTCAGTGTCTGTTTCATATCAAAATGACCAAGTTCTTTTCGATCTGGAATTCGATGGTTGTGTGAAAGGTGGTGAAAGTGAGGAGTCGGGGTGGTTACTTTCAAGATCAAGTTTGGATTAATTTTTTCATAAATAATTGTTAAAGGTAGTCAATAAAAGGCCGAGAATTCAGTTGAGGACCTAATAAAGGGAATCTTGAAGAACAAATAATGGCATTATGTTTTGAAAATAAATGTCGTTCAAATGCCCCCCTCGGCTTCGTATGGTCGAATACCTTTTGGACACCCAATTTGTCAATTCAATTCAATTAATTGATTACATTATCATACATATAGCATGTAATATTTTCAATGGTGGCCTGATTGTTTCGTTTTGTTCGGGGTTTATTTCTGTAAACCAGAGATGTAACATAAACCCATAAAAAAGAATGCAATGGCCGAAAATCGCATGATCTTGGTGCCTAGTTGACATCATTTCGTGAAATAACGCCCCGCATAACTTTCATCGACCCTAATCTTTCAATTATGTTTGTTCACAAATTCATTAAGCTAGAAATACGCCTCGTCGGAAAAAAAATCCGCAAAGTGGGGGTCGCCTTCCAATTGCTCTAGAGTCCAATTCATATATTTTGTGTCTTTCCATGATGTTGCCAATTATTATGTTTTAAAGTTCTGACACTCTTATTGGAAACCTCTTTATACAGGGTGTAAGAAAAAGTACTAGTAAATTTAACTAACGATTCTTCACATCATTTTAAAGAGTCTTTCATAAGAGTCAAAAACATAATGGTTCTAAAAAAAATGCAAAGTTATTAAATCACCAATCAAAAAACTATGATAAGATTAACATTTTAAACAAATATGTGTAAAAAGAATATTTGGAAAATAATTAGTTATTACTTAAAGAATAAACTACAAATAAAATAATGAGCATTGTTAAAATAAATTTTAAAAAATTAGGTATCATGTGATACATCATCTAATATCAATGTGGAAACGTCACAAATAATATTGTTTTATAATAGCGACAAAAAATATTCAGTGTATGTCCATGCGTGCATTTAAGTTCGATTTAAAAGCAAAAATATCTTCTGTTCACAAATATCATGATATTCTTGGTATTCACCGAAAAGCTCTCCAAAATTCCTAAGGTGCTAGGCGTATTTATGACCAACGATACCCAGAAAGTCCATTTCCAACTCGCAAACATTTATACAAGTTTCTCTTTAATACTTTTTTATACTCTTTTAAGATAGTACAGATAGTTAGTTCGTCGCTTCCAGAATTTTAATAATTCTCCTTGTTGAAAAGGATTCTACCAAAAGTACTTGAAGTGTTGCTCAACAAGTTGGAATTTCCCATTGGATTATACATAGAATACTAAAAGAGCAATTATTGTAACCTTATGATGTACAAAGGGTAAAGGCACTCTTGCTTGATGATTTTTCACACAAGCAAAAATATTGTGAATGTTCTTTTGGCTAAAACCAAATTTTATGTTGAATATTTTATCAACCCATGAGGCTTCCTTTACTTGGAATGGGATGGTAGACATGAATAGTTATTTTAATGAAATAATTTATTATGTGTTGCTTAATGTGGCGTGGATCGTTTAAAACGTGTTATGGCGTGAAAAATTAGTGCCAATAATTTCAACTTTGTCCTTAAACATAATGGTTGGTGATAATACATAATCTTTCCTTCTTTTTTGGAATGAAACAAACCAAATATGTAAAACATATGGAATAAATGATTATAAAAATATTACAATTTATTTTCAAATAATATGTTATGTTGCCTCACTCAAAGAAAAACTGAATTAACTCAAGAAAAACTGAATTAACTATGAAAATTACAGAATTATCAAAATAAACAAGATAAAAATAGACGTTGTTAAGAAAAGTATACCTGTTTTCCGCGGAAATGATTGCCTTTTGGATTTGTGTCTTAAGGAAATTTTTTCTCAAAAAACTGTAAAGAATCGTTGGTGAAATTTACGAAAGTACTTTCCCTTACACCCTGTATAATATAGCTATTTTTTTAATATTCTAGAAGTTAGCGCGGCTGCAATTTTTGGTGATGCTGATGATATTAGTGACGATAGCGATGTAGAAAAGAAAAAAGATTCTTCAGAGAAAGAAGAAACGAGAAGCCGAAGTCGTAGTAAAAGTAGATCGCGGAGTAAATCAAGGAGTAGAAGCCGTAGTCGTAGTGCCGAAAGAAAATCAGGTGACGAGGAAGATCGTAGAGTCGGCGATGAGGTTTGTTATATATATATATATATATATATATATATATATATATATATATATATATATATATATATATATATATATATATATATATATATATATATATATATTACATATATATGTACCACAGGAAGAAGATAAAGAGAATGAACCAGAGCCAATTCCAGAAACTAGAATTGACGTTGAAGTACCCAAAATTACTTGTGATTTGGGAAGAGACATTAATTTTGTTAAGCTACCAAATTTTTTGTCAGTTGAAACTAGACCATTTGATCCAGAAACATATGAAGACGAAATTGATGAAGAAGAAACATTAGATGAAGAAGGTTAATTTTCGTAGTTAATGTAGTGAGATTTGTTTCAGAATAATAATTTTTAGGTAGAGCACGTTTGAAGTTGAAAGTAGAAAATACAATTAGATGGAGAGATGTTCTAGATAGGGAAGGAAATATTAAAAAAGAGTCTAATGCCAGGATAGTCAGATGGTCTGATGGATCTTACAGTTTACATTTGGGTTCTGAAATATTTGATGTATATAGACAACCTTTACAGGTAACAAAATATATATTAGGTGAAAGGGAATAGAGTACATTTTGTCTTCGAGTTTTTAACTAATAGACATACAAGGACTTGATTTGCGGAGAATACATCATTTGTCAAAGTGTGTTTAATCCTTTTTACAATATGAAATATTTTACTGCAGAAATCATTGCAAAATATATGTACTTCTGTTGATCTGTTATTGTGTTGATGTTAACGGTTAAATTATTTTTCTGTTTATGGGCTTAATAAAACTTATGAGGCATTCGTTTTTTGCTCTTTTTTACTTTACTCGCCAATTTGAGATTACCCTAATATTTTTCCAAGTAATCCTAGTAGTAGGGGTATCCATAAGTAGTTTTTTTTTTCAAATTTTAAACACTGCCGTCTACTGACCATAATCTAACTTAATATACCAAAATCTATATTCTAGTTAAATACATATTATATATGTATATTGTATAGTATTGTATATATAGTATAGTATTGTATAGTATTACATATTGTATAGTATATATTTATTGTGCTTATTGTTAAATTTTGAAAATAATTCGGTGAACCGTGTAAGAATGAAGGGACAAAGTGTGGATAAGTTCCATATTAGACATTTAATGCTTTATGAATTACGAAAGCAAAATAGTGCCACAAATGTCATTAATGTTGTACCTTGGATAGCAGAACATATTGGTACATATAACAGCATTAGTTTGAAATATTTAAGAACAGTGATTTCAATCTTTTCGTCGGTATAAAATCTGGAAGATGTTTTGTATGATAAGAATCTGTTGTTGGCTGAAGTCGAAGCTGATCCCAAATAAACCACCCAGACGTTTTCCACCATCTAGTGTTTAAGCTTTTATATTCCACAGTACAATGTTGTTTAAACCAACTGAACAAACTACAAAGAAAAAGACTGTGGGTGCTATGTCAACTTTTACTTGATAACAAATTTCACCATGTGCAGTGCATTTTTTCCAAGTTAAGCAGAAATGCTTTTTTTCAACAAATTGTTACTGGAGATGAAAAGTCGATTCTATATTCCAATCTACATAAGGAAAAACAATGATTAACATTAGAACAACCACCAAAAACCAGGTCTTCACCCTGGAAAAATGCTGCTCTCCGTATTGTGGGATTTTACAGGAATGAGGTTCTGAATCCCAATGAAACCATAACTGCTGAATATTATTTTGCTCAAACTTGATAGACGAAACATAACTTTGATTTACTCAATTGCAGTTCATGGCAATGCACGATCCCATAGTTCCAAAATCTTCTTTGAAAAAATCAGCCTTAGACTAGACAGTACTAACCCTCACCCTTATTTTTCGAATGCTGCAACGTTAGATGACCATCTTTTCCCATTTTCAACATGGAAAAAACCTTACTGCGACAATTATCAACACTGTACTCGAACGATATTTTACTTTAAATTCACGTTCATTTTACAAAAAGAGAATAGAAAGTTTGTCAGAAAGATGAGCAAAGATTGTCAATAAGGATGGATATTATATTGAAAGAATAGAAGAAATAGTAGAAGAATAGAAGTAGATTAAAACTGCATTAACTCTTAAATAAAATTTTGTCCACTATTAAAAAAACGTTACTTATGGGTACTCCTAATATTTAGTAAAGTAAAAGTGAAATTACACAACTGTTTATTAGATATTATTAACCAACATGAAAAAGAGCAATACATTTTGTTTTCTGGACATGATATATATTTTTTTTAATATTTTTGAATGAACATCCTTTTAATAATTGAACCGAATTTTGTTTAACGTTTTAGGGAGATCATAATCACTTATTTATTCGACAAGGAACTGGTTTACAAGGTCAAGCCGTTTTCCGTACTAAGTTAAGCTTCAGACCACATTCAACAGAAAGTTTCACTCACAGAAAGATGACGCTTTCACTTGCCGATCGATCACAAAAAACATCTGGTATTAAGATCCTATCGCAAGTTGGGGCAGATCCAGATAATGACCGTGCTGTTCGATTGAAGGTAAACTTGTGTTCATTGAATTTAAGAAGGTTTCCTCTATATATTTTAAGAAAATATAATTTGGTAGCACTACCTTTATTGCAAGACGTATTTTTTACTAAGTTTCAATATTTTATTTTATCCTATATTTATTTTATAGTGTTTTTAAAATACATAATATTTATAAACTTAAAAATACATTTAGACACTTATGTTATGTATATTGATCTTCCATCTTTGTGATAGCTAAAGAATTTCCCTCCGAAGTTCCAGGAAGCTATTGATGCAAAAATGAATCAAGTAGAACGAATTTAGTACTTCATATTTGATAAATTAAATTTACTAAGGTTATTTGAAAAGTTTGATAAAGAAAACACAATATTTTTGACATTTATTTTCAACTTAGTAATTTTATAATTGGATACATTTAGACCAACCACGTTCCAACTTTTTAATAACCTCATTATAATGCGATTTACCCGTCCCTGTAAAATATATGAATTTTCGTCTAGCGAAGGTGTATAGGAACAATAATCGCTGGTAGCTGAATATGGTACATGTGGAAGTACTTTGAAACGTAGATCATGGAGTTTTGCTGCAACAACCGAAGAATTGTGTACATGTGCGTTAACGTGGCGAAAGAGCACATTCTTTTTAGTGAGGTGTGGACGTTTATCCTGAATAGTACATCAATTCTTCTATTGGAACCTTCGGTGTGAAACACTAAACTCGAAGAGATTACCACTAAACACCAAATCATTTTTATAAAACTTTTCGACGCGCATTTCGCTAACCACTTAGCAGGTTTTTCGCTTTCTTTGAAGCACTTTTTCCTGCGCTCTATTGTTCCACTGTTTGAACGGCTGTTTCATCTCTAGCATTTAATTATGAATCCATAGTTTATCTACTGTTGACGTCGAAGAAATCCAGCAGAATCGCGTTTAAATAAGTCTAAATATTCATGACAAGGTTTCATTTAAATGCAGCTTTGGTCGACTTTTAACAAACGCGGCACCCATCAAGCAGTAACATATTTTTTACACCAAATATCGTGTAAATGTAGTGGACAAGGTATTGGGCATGGACAAGGTGTTGGTCAATAGTTGGTCATAGCGGTTTTTCTGCGTCCTGAGCATTCATCATCCTTTTTATTATCGAAAGCTAAGGGAAAAAGGGATGTGTGAGAGCTCGTGTTGTCATTGTGAATAATGATCCTGCATCGCTGGTTATTTTTTCTTATTTCTTCAAAGACTATTGGTAAACAAATAATTGTGTACCATTCATAATTGACCATTCTACAGTCTTAAGTCCTCTAAGTGCACGTCCTCTAAGGGCACGTTCTCTAAATACACACGTTCTCTATCTGCACACAATTCTATCCTCCACGTTCCCCAGTCCCCATTTAAAGTTATATAGGACCAATTATGTAAGATCGTAAGCGCGCGATTCTCATCCATTGATTTCATTTTTTTTGTTATCAGTTTCAATGTGAGTATTTTATCAGTCCTTTAAAACAGTCTTTTTCATTATACTAAAAATTACAAATATTTAAAAAATATTCTTTGTGGATGTAACTACATTTTTAATACTTTATTAAGGTTATATCGAATAATATCACATGGCTCTATAGTCACACATTGAACTCATTTTTGTATTCTGCGCAATGTGCGGTGCAGAGAAAGAGAGCATCTGATTAAATAAAGACAGATATGGAAATTAGAAAAGTAGACTATTTGCTTCGAAGTGCTTCTTGCTCGAACATCTTTTGTGGGGTTTGGCTCATTTTGAAAGACCCATACAGTTGACTGCTGTTTACTTTCGGACTCATACCGGGCCAAGAATTGTCACCTGTGTAGATGTTATACACGGTTTTATTCTATTTTTTAAACATTCCTTTGCATCACTTGACACGACCCTTTTTTGAGCGATTGTCAATCTATGCGGAATATAACGCGCACAAATCTTTTTCACGGTTAAATGTTCATGTAAAATTTTGTGTATGCTTGTCATACTAATGCCCAGACGATCTTGCTTTATCATTTCGTGCATAGAA